>JAFMPE010109290.1:1002-13724 GCA_024759925.1 Ficus religiosa | reverse complement strand
GGGGTAGGTAACTCTGGGGAAGGGGGGGGGGGGGGGGGGGGGGGGGGGGGGGGGGGGGGGGGAATCTCTTCACTGTTGTGGTTTTGTTAAACAAAAGTGAATTATATAGTGTATTCTGCACCTTTTGAATACCAACAGGGGAAAAAAAGAAGGGGTTGGAGGAAAAGGAAAATTATAATGCTTTTTTTTTTTTTTTCCTCCTTTTCATTTGACTCTTTCTTGTGTTGGATCATGTCCACAGACTCTGCTCTAATATGATTTATAGCCTGATTGTTTTTGGTTCAAGATTTCCTCCTCCAGAAATTTCAGTGCTGCTTCATATGTTTTTTTCTTTTTTTTTTTGGTACAAATCTTCAGCTTCAAAACTAACATGATTTCTTTTTTCCTTTTTTCCTTTTAATCTGCGTTATGTATTCCAGGTTTTACAATGTTACGCTAACTATAGGTCAGCCACCAAAGCCATACTTTCTTGATCCCGACACCGGCAGTGATCTTACGTGGCTCCAATGTGATGCTCCCTGTATCCAGTGTACTGAGGTAAATGACAATGCCAAGTCTTTTCTGATTACCTTTTCATACATGCACTTGAAGAGCGAGTTCTCCTTGCATTAGTAATTGCTGATAGTTATTGAATGAGAAGCCTTTTCTGATATCAGTTATGCCTTCTCTCCCTGTACATGTAAACAAGAGAGCGAGAAGCCTTTTCCGAATGATGTAGGACCAAGATAGATTACATTAAGAGAAAAGGAAGAGAAAACCCATGATGTTATAGTATTTCTCATCCTAGTTCTTTTCAAAGTCTTGCTGCCATTTACTATGTTTTTGAACCATTTTAAGTCCTGATTTCGACGATTCATCTTATCCTCAATTCCAAAAGATGATAAATTGTTTTCTTTAATATTTATCGTCTTCCTTACAGACGCCTCATCCACTTTACAGACCGAGCAAGGACTTGGTCGGGTGTAGAGATCCCCTCTGCATAGCCTTAAACTTACCTGGCACTCCTAAATGTGACAACCCAGAGCAATGTGACTATGAGGTTGAGTATGCAGATGGTGGTTCCTCACTTGGTGTTTTGGTCAAGGATTCCTTCCATTTCAACTCTACGAACGGAGTACAACTTAAACCCCATCTTGCCCTCGGGTTTGTCAATTTTCTGCTTGATAACTTATAGAGAATGTGCCAATCTTCTTATAGAGAATGGATTGTAAACTGATTTAATCTTGAGGAGTTCATAGTGAGAAGTTTCGGTGATATTTTTTGCTTCTCAATTAATGGTGATGCTAATTTAGAAGTGGTTTGTGCTGTTCCTCATTTTTCGATAGTTCATGTAGAGAATGGTCATTCTAAAAGCAAAACAAGCCTTGTGTCCTTACTAAGTTTGCTTCATTTTGTTTCTTCTGCTCCAGATGTGGATACGATCAACTTCCCGGTTCTTCTAATCACCCCTTAGATGGAGTACTCGGCCTTGGGAGGGGAAAAACCAGTATTGTATCACAACTTCATAGTCAAGGGTTGGTGCGAAATGTCGTTGGCCACTGTTTAAGTGGACGAGGTGGAGGGTTTCTCTTCTTTGGGGATGACGTTTATGACTCCTCACGAGTGGATTGGACGCCAATGTCCCGTGATTACTCGTAATTAATTAATCCTTAACGCCATTTACCCATCCAAGGCACGGTATCTCAATTTAAGTTCATATCTCTTGTTCGACTTTTACGACAAAAACTCTGTTCTTGTTGATTATGCAGAAAACATTACTCACCTGGATTTGCGGAACTCAGATTCGATGGAAAGCCTACTGGTTTGAAAAACCTACTTACTGTTTTTGACAGCGGGAGCTCTTACACGTATCTTAATTCTCAGGCTTACCAAACTTTAACATTTTTGGTGAGTGCAAACGTATTCATTTGTTACAGAAACCGGAAAGAAGATAGCGCCTGAAAAATGTATTATCTCCAAAGTTTTAGGTTCATTATGGAGATTAAGAAAGAACAATGCCATTTCTACTGATTAAATTCTTGCTTTCATTTTCTTGGAAAGAGAATTTATATCCAAGTGCTCGAAAAGTTGTTCTAAATCAAAACAAATCTTGTTTATTCCATTGGTGGCATTGCAGGTGAAAAGAGAAACACCTAGAAAGTATCTGAGAGAAGCTCCGGAGGACAAAACTCTCCCACTATGTTGGAAAGGCAAAAGGCCGTTTAAAAGGGTAAGCGACGTCCGAAAATACTTCAAGCCCTTGGCACTGGACTTCACAAATAGTGGCAAAACCAAAACTTATGAGTTGCCTCCTGAAGCTTATCTAATCATTTCAGTAAGCCTCACTTTTCTTGTTTTATCTTATGGGTTCTATGTTTATATTCTATAAATATCACTCTGTTATATACAAAACTAAACGAATGTGTTCTTTCAGTCTAAGGGGAATGTTTGCTTGGGAATTCTAAATGGCTCTGAAGTTGGGCTTCAAAATTCTAATATCATTGGAGGTAAGTTTTCCGTGTATATGTGACTAAATATAGCACTAGTTTAAAAATTACATATTTAAAAAGATAGTAGTGATTTTGATAATTTTATTTTATGTCACTTCCGTGTCCGTGCATTTTATAATTATTTGTGGTAATTAGTAACTGAAAGTGACATTGAAAAAATGAAACCAAAACTGATGTCATATTTATAGTACATTTTCTATTAGAGCTATAAAAAAGAAATTTAACCTTATTTGCAATCTTTCAGAACCCATTTGATTTCTCTCTCTAAAATTTTGATGTCTTGGCACTTCCACAGACGTGTCAATGCAAGATAAGATGGTGATCTATGATAACGAGAAGCAGATGATTGGATGGGTCTCTGCAAACTGTGATAAGCCTCCCAAAACAAGCTCCATCAGCTTCTGATGATATACTCTAGTAGTTTCCAATCCTTTATTTCAACGCCAAGTGGTTATAGAGCATCCCTAAAAGAAATAAAGAGTTTATATAATGGCCTCTTATTGGTGTATGTAACTATATCAATGTGTGTATCTATATAGGTGGGCATAGGGTACATAAAATATATATATATATATATATATATATATGTACATGTACTGATTTGTTTGGAGGGTGCTTTGTACTTGTGTTGATTGCTTTATACAAACGTGAATAGTTATCCCAAATTTTATGGGAACTAGAATGGGTCAAAATAACAATAATGTTTATTTCTAAATATTCAAGTAGTGACAGAATTAATGAGAAATATGATCGCATGCAGTTTTGTTTACACTTATTTAAAAGAAAGATCTGAATTTTTTTTTTTTTTTAACTAAAATAGTCAATGTCCATTACAATGGTTGATAAATTGACCAATTAGATCCCGTCTATCATTGATTGTCCCATAAATTATTTATTGGCATCAAATAATACATGTTAAAAATGTCAATTGATTTTAAGACAATATTCATTTTGCTAATTTAACGAAACTACATTTATTAAAATAATATACTTATAAAAAAAATTAATTTCTCACATATATCCTTAATACTTATTAAAAATTTAAGATTCTCATATATGTCCTGCTAAACTTAACAATTTTAACTTATAATTTTTAATTACCTACTTTATCCTTTTTAGACTTTAGTCTATAACCTATTGGTCGAAATGGTAGGCAGAAAAAAGAAAAAAAAAAGATCATAATGCCACTTGCAATTTTACACCAATTTCATATGGATCTATTTTATTTGTCATTAGTATACAACTTCAATAATTCTCACTCAAATATTTAGCTTACTTGTGTTTAGATGATTCATTTGTTTCTTTTCTCATAACTAATTGATCTTACTTGTTGAGTATTAGCCAAAATATATTTCAGGGACAATGTTGAGAATGTGCGAACAAAAGTCCCACATAGACTAAATATGTAATTAAAAATGGGTTAAAAAGGGACAAAAGGTCATCATTCTATTTCTCTCTCTCTCTCTCTCCTTCTCTCTCTTGTGTGCTAGGGTTTGTGCTGTTGGTATTTCTCTTTTGAAGCAGGAGCCCGATGCCGTCTTTTTATTAGTCTCTCTCTCTCTCTCTCCTTCTCTCTCTTGTGTGCTAGGGTTTGTGCTGTTGGTATATCTCTTTTGAAGCCGGAGCCTGATGCCGTCTTTTTATTAGTCATTGGACTACCGGTCATAGAGAAGATGCTCTAGATTCCATGATGATGGTTTTGGTGGAAGATGGCTTTATGGTTCGATGAGATGCGCTTTTGTCTTTTTGATCGTATTTGTTGGCTTGTCACCAGAGGTATTATCTATGGTATCTAGGGTTTTTCTCATTTTTGTTATAATTATTTGTTTGAAATAAAGGCGTTGGTATTTCTGCCTTGCATTTTGTTGGTATGTTTTTGTGCTTATTTTGTAATAATGGAGGTGTTCTACCCACACTCTCGTATTGTTTGGCTATCTAATCCGCTAGAATTAATTCTATATGGTGTTGGGGGTGACCTTTTTGTTATAGGTTTCTTATTCTCGATCAATTGAAGTTTTCAATCGATTATATCAGTATTGTTGAAAGGGTCATCTATGTGCTTAATGATTTATATGCCTTTTTGATTTCCTATTGTTGGATTTCAATGCATGTTTTTACCTCCTTGTGTGTTTCATTAGAATTTACTAGTGGAACCGATTTGTAATTAGGGTTAAGTTTCCTTGTGTTATGAGGTCATTCAAAGTATTGGTGTTTGTATTTTATTGATTTGAAATACAATTATCCTTTTCAAAAAAAAAAAAAAAAGGTTAAGAAGGGCTTGAGTTACTCCTTTTAATAGGTTGACTTTTAGGACGTAACCCGAAGAACCCAATAATTAGTATCAAAGTTAGGATCTAGATATAGCTATGTGTAGCACAAGATGAACCTCAGATAAAAAATAGATAAACGTTGATGGTCCTTGGAGAGATTACGATGAATGGAAAATTTGTAGTCCAAAATCGATAACATGGGGTCCTAACATGGTGGAGATCTCGATGGAATTGTGATCTTCTGACTTTTCCTGTTTGAGGAAATGGATGGATGGATCATCATTAGAGAGGGGGGAGGGGGGCTGTGATAATTGTGGATTTCTTTCAAGGGAGGATTGTTGAGAATGTACAAACTAAAGTCCCACATTGACTAGACATGGAATTAAAAATGGGTTTAAAAGGGCTTATGATACTCTTCTTAATAGGTTAACCGTTTAAGGTGGAACCAAAGACGATCTTGTTGGAAAAATTGTTATGTAAACCCATTTGGGACAATCTTGTAGTAAGTCGTTAAGCCAAAAGACTCTCTTGTGCACGTAGGGAGGTGAAAACCACAACTGATGAACCAAAGGACTTGTGTGCAAGCATGCGTTATGCAGGCATGAATATCACACCAAATCACCTACCCTACGCCGACTTGATTTTGCTACACTTTTTTATTTTTCCAATTTATAATCTAAAGTTAATTCGGACACTAACTTTTGATACGTTTAAGATTCAAACCTATTGGTATTAAGGTGAAGTTAAGGTGCCTAATTCCAGATCTTATAAGAAAAAAGGTTTTTGGGTTCAGGATTAATTTATGAATCAATGTCATTGTCTCGACTGAGCCCTATAAACGTGAGTCCATTCTTCCATTCTCAAACACAGAATTTCATAGCATATTCTTAGCAAAAATTGCAGTGCATTATGTGTTTCCAATGTGATAGAGTTCAGGCAAATTTCAATTTGTTAGGTTCGTGGTACTTTATCGCTACTTGTAGTGGTTGTATCCTCAGAGACAAATGGTGGTCCAAACCTCCAGTACTGACAATGAAGGGACTCATTTGTTTTAAAAAAACTATATGGTACACAGACATCGGCTTCTTGTCCACGTTTCTTGGTACCAGTTGTTTTTGTTGCTAACAATTTATGCTTTATAATTTCAACTACAGTTCTAATTAATTCCAATTTCCATTCATTGTTTTATTATCTATTCACTGACTGATCTTACAATCCTTAATAATCAATTTCAAACAATTATACTTTAGCCAAAAATAAATAAATAAATAAAATTCAGACTGTTATATATGTAATACCTTCAACGCATGAAAACTCGTCCTCATTTATTGTAATGCATTATTATGTTTTATAGTTTTTTTAGAATATGTTTTATGATTTATTTAATACATATATAATGCAATTAGCTTTTTAAAAAAAGTTTGCAAAATATATGTGCATCCATCGACAACGCAATTTGCAAGAATTGAATGTTGATTTCATGGCATATGTCGTCGGTTTGATTTGGATACAACGAAAATATACTAATTATTTTTATTATTAATTATTATTATATTTTAGTTCTTATTGTACTCTAATTGTGGAGGCCATATTCCAACAAACAAAATTAAACAAGAAAAAAACGTAGCCAAAAAAAACTTTTTAGGATAGAAATTAACATATCTGCTGTGAGAAAGAAATATACCATTGTTCATTTCACTCAGTTCAGTAAATAAATGCTACAACATTTTTGTTTTTTTTTTTGTTTTTTTTCGTTTGTTTGTTTGTTTGTTTGTTTTTTTTGTTTTTTTTGTTTTTTTTGTTTTTTTTAAATTTTAAAGTTAGTGGGACGCATTCTATTTTAATTGGATTGAGCAGTCCAAAGTCAAACTTACTAAGAAAGAGACTTGGCCTGTGACCCACAAGATTAATATACAAAAGTCGGACCAAAAATGCTAGCAATTCAAACCACTACATTACTGTATTTAATTATTTGTGCGCTAATCCTATCAATTTAGCCATAGTCCATGGACCATGTATGTGTATATATATGTGTGTGTGTGTGTGTGTGTGTGTGTGTGTGATTGTCTAGTTGCAAATGCAAACAAGAAGAAAAGAAGTCTTTGAATAACCTTTATTCCCCAATTCATGTCAAACTCCCCACAACTAGAAATGGATGCTGCCGAAGAGCTAGATATCGTGATAGTTGGCGCCGGCATTTGCAGCCTCACGACGGCCCTCACACTTCACATTTACTTATTCCTTTTTCTTTTTGCTTGACGAAAACAAATTGATCATCACTGAACGGCTGTATATGCACTTTCAGTGATGGAAAAGAAAGAAGGATTCGCCGTTGAACGTTTCGCAACTGAAAACAATTTCTCGAGGTCATGAAATCTTTATCAAGTTGTTGTTATCTTGGTAAATGTAATATGTATGCACGAAGGGCATAAAAAGCGTGGTTTTGTAAAGATCAGAGACACTGCAAGCTTCTGGCGCCGCCATTGCCATTTTGACAAACGGTTGGCGTGCACTTGATCAACTCGGCATCGGTCCAAACCTTAGACGAACCGCACTTCGGCTGCAAGGGTACACTCTCTCAATTGAGCAAATATGTGATTTTTGTGCAAGTTATAAACCTGATATTGCCTTATTTCTTTGATTAATCTGCCTTGTATTTGCTTATATTCTTCACAACCTCTGAAAACAGATTACGAGACATAAGGCTAAAAAGCAACAAGCAACAAGTCGGACCCGTCTCGTAAGTTAAATTTACAGATCTCTGTTAGTATTGCGAACATTTTTATTTTATTTTATTTGTATTTAAAGTTTTATGATTTTTAACACAAAAGTATCCAGTAGATTAAACTTGCAATCTTGTGAATTTAAAATTTTTGATTGTTCTTTTCTATGCTCCATGTATTTTGGAGTTATTTTCAGTTTATTCCTTGAATATTAAAAACTTTTACCATCCCCTATTTTAGATCCCTACTTTATCTATTTCCTCGTTATTTCAGTTAAAAACATGTGAAAAAGTGAGTTAAATACAAGCGCGAGGTCCTTTTCTTTCTGTTTTAATATAAATCCTAACAGGCGAGTTTTAGTGGCACTAACTCCATTTTTTGGCTATGTTTATTTTAAAGGAAAAATTACGTTTTTTCCATTCAAATTTTAGGTCTTATCACAAAATATCCATCGAATTTTAATTTTAACATTTTTCCCCCAAAATTTTGAAAAACTTTACGAATTTCCCTCTCAATTAATTTTTTGACAAAAAAAATACACACAACATTTGTTTGAAGTACAAGTTGTGGATATTAAATGTGAAACACTTATAATTAAGTTTAAAAAGTAAATATTTATGGTTGATTGTCAATTTTTTTTTTCATATTTATCTTTTATAGGTAATTTCGTTATTTCACATTTAATCTGGATAATGGGTGTCATGAGTGCTGCCATTGTTTGTCATTTCACAATTCTATACTTAATACCCCAAAATGATGCTTTTAACAAGTGTTGGATGTATTTTCATCAAAAATTTAATTAAGGGAGAAAGTTTGTAAACTTTTCTAAAGTTCAAGGAGAAAATATATTACAATTGAAGTTTGAGGGATATTCTGTGACAAGGCCTAAAGTTTAAGATGAAAAAGTATAATTTGTCCTTTTTTTAATAAAAATTATAATAAAAGGTGTTAAGTGCATTACAGAACCATGCATAAGTTAGTGGGGGCACATTTAGCAATTGTAAACAAAAAACTTTCCCGTTAAAATTTATATAAATATTTAGAAAGCCCCCATAAATCCTCTACTTTATCACTGTGCCCCAATAAGTAAGATGACATTCTTTCTCTCACCGACATGTTTCTCTCCCTCTTTCTTGTGGATTTATACCCCATAAACCCAGTGCACCCTGTTTTTCTTGTTCTTTTCTTTTCTTTTCTTTTCTTTTTTTTTTTTTTGTGGCACTTTCTATTTTGTTTTTTGATCATCTCCTCCACACCTTTCTTTTTTCTTTTTTCTTTTTTCTTTTTCTTATTTATTTATTTACTCCTACTGCTACACTTTTCAGCTTTCAACCGTTTCTTTTGTTTTTTGTTTTTTGTTTTTTTTTTTCTTTTTTAAATTTGAACTTTCATTAGTTACCCTAGTTACATGTCCCTCACACACCACAATGCTATTTTATTTAGTTACTAAATGTAACCCTAGGGCACATGACCCATATTCAATCAAACAGTATCCTGTTTGATTACTTAATGAAATTTTGGGTACAGAGCCCAACCATACTTAACATCTTATTAGGTTACTATTGGCAACCCTAGGTATAAGCCCAAGTTATATTTAGATTAAAACCCTATTGGGTTGCTAAGGCCCAATTACTATTAAAGTCATGCCTTATTAGGTTACTATTGGTAACCATGGGATTTAGGCCTAACCCATTAACTTGGGTATCCTACCCAGTTACTGTTGGTCATCATTCTTGTTACTATGTTTTAAAATAATTTTTGGCCCAATAAATTTAATAACCCATCCGATGACTATAGGTATTACTATTACTTGGCCCGATATATTTCTTTACTTCTTTTCTTTACTAGACTTTGTTTGATTAACCATTTTATAAACTATTTTTAATAAAACTGTCTAAGTCTGGAATAATTTGCTGAAAACAATTCAATAAATCCAATTATCAGTGCAAGTGCAGGAATTGCCTGTTCATGCACTGTTTTGAAAATCCTGTGCAAGAATTTCCTGTTTCGTGCTCAATTTTTAATATCTAGTTTTATTTAAAAATCTGTTTGGAGTTTGAAAAAGTTTTCTTCACAAAAGTTTTAGATCTTAAAAAACCTACAACTTTCATTATTTGCTCAAAACCCATTTTTGCCTTTAACCTACTATTTTTCCTTGTTGAACCTGCCTGGCCATGCACAGGGTCTGGACATGACCAGGTTCGGATTTTTATAAAAATAGAGGCCTTTGGAGTCTTGTTTTTAAAAACTGTCCATGTTGCCCCTAGGGTTTTTGATTCTCTACAACATTGTAGTTTTGAATTTTCTCAAATTTGGCCTCTAAAGGCCTCAAAATTAATTTTCTAGATTACTGTCCAGTTTTATCCAAAAACTGGCAGTTTTGCATTTGGTTGATTTTTACGTAAAATTACGCACACCATACCTTAAACGATCGCAACCGTGAGCCTACATCAAACATGCAGCATATTGCATAGAGTTTCCATCAACTTGCATTTGTTTCTCATCCATGCAACCCGTGTGGTATTCTTTTGCCAACTTAGGGTTTTAGGTTGGTTTCTCATTCTTAATTCATCATACAAACTCATCTCCATCCTTCATGCATACCATGCTTCTTCTTAAGCATATGGGGACATATAACAAACACCTACTAATCACATACCATAAATCAAGACCAATAACCTTCATCAAGCACATGCTAGACATTTTAAACCAATTGCATGAAAGTAAACGGGTGAGCTTATACTCTTACAAAGCCAACATGAAATACACGTAAATCTTTGAATCAAAACTTAATCGAGAGGCTTAGGGATTTTAGGAGGATTACCTTAACGCCTTGAAGTTGGATCTAAAAATTTTCCTCCTTGCTTCACTCCTCACAAAACCCGACCTTTACTCTCTCTCTCTCTCTTTATTTTTTTCTTTTTGGTTTCGGTTCCCAGAGGAGGGATAGAGACTTGAGAGTGAACTAGAAAGTTAGGGCTTCACTAAATGGTCACAATTTTGACCCACCTCACTTATTTATAGGTGAAAAATGATTTATTTTCTAGAATTATTTTTATTCTCAAAATTGCACATCTAACCCTAAAAGCAAAATATTTGCTCATTATTCCTATGAGGTGACCGGCCATGATGCGGTTCCTTGGAGGCTAAGTAATCTCCATAATTATCTACTTAATTCTTTCTACATTTTTCAAAAATCCAAAAATTCACATAATTATCCATGATGAGGTGTCCTCCCATTAGGGTTCCGTTTGGCTTTTCTCCTAATATGCACTCCATATTCATACTAATGCAGATATTACAAATACTGTTTTCACTAATAACAGTATTGTCATACTGAACTGCAGTCCAGAATTCATCTGCATATTGATTTTTCTTATGACTTAAAGCTACTTAGCCCTTATTGTCATAAATAATGTGCTTGATTTTTCTAGAGTGGTCTCGAATCTTATTCTTACTATTTCATCCGTGATAATGGTTTTTCATAGTATAATTTTTATACTACTTGCTATACTGCAGTACAGTCACAATCATGCATTAAATTATTCTGGTCAAATATTGACCAGAATAAAATCATAAATTCTTATTCTGTCTTTTTCCTCAAAAGGCCTTATGCTTGGCTTAGTAAACTATTATTGAGTCTTATAATGCTATAAGATCTCAAATATACTCTGATAAAAATCAGATCAAGCATTTCACATAAACATTCATATTCCTTCTCAAGGAAATCATGAATCAGTCAAAAGAGCAGCTATTACATTGTAACTATTTCATCAATTCCATTACAAACATCTCCTTCCAGTTAAGATTGTACGATGTTTGGAATGAATCGAAATCCTTAGACAAGGTTTGAAAAACCATGACTAATTGAGTTGCAGTATTGATCTCAGCCCCATTTGCCTGAACCTAAGACAAATAAACCATGATTTTCATCATGTGCTACTTGATGGGAGTTCCAACCTTTTTCTCGCAGTTTATGAGACCTTTTATAGCATCGGTCTTAGCCTGGATAGTTTGTTCACCAAACATCTCCTCCAGGTTGTCCATGATCTACCTAGCAGTTTCATACTCTTCATGCTGTTTCTGGAGCACGTTAGACATACTCGCCCGAATATAATACATAGAACTATGGTTGGAATTATCCTAGTGCTTAAGTGCTATAAATTCCCTATCAGGAGCATCAATCACAGGCATAGGCGGTCGAGGTTGGGTAAAGACGAACCTATGTTTCTCAAAATTTAAGACGCTAAGCAAGTTCTTTTTCCAGTCATTAAAATTCTCGTTAGTTAATTTGTTTTGCATAATTATCACAGATAATGGGCTTGACATCTTGATCCATAATAAAAAAAATGTAATAAGTATGAGCAAACATCTTTTTATTTTTAAAAAATTTGGTTTTGTAATAAAATAAAAAGATCTATATACAATCTAAATGTTTATGTATAAAGCCCTTAAAAACACATCTTATAGTGACAATTCCTAGCTTTTGCTTTCTAAGCTACCGAGGGATAGTCATGGAGGAGCTGGCCAAGAACATAGATCTCCTCCGATTAATACATATTCATCCACAGAGTATAACCCTATTAAATATATATTAACTATCGCTTATTTAGCAACTACTTTTGTAAGAACCCGAGATTACGATAAATCTATGATTTTCTTTGAGATAAGGAAAAATTTTAGATTTAATTATGTATGATGATATGAAACTCATGATAGGAGTTAAATATCAGTATATGTTTGAGTTCTCGGTAAATTAGCTACGAGACTCAAAAATAGTTTGCTTCGGCAAATATAAGGCCTTTTTGGGAAAAAGGGTAAAATTGGAATTTTGATTTTATGTTGGTCAAAGTTGACCAAGGTTGACTTTAGGTTGACCAAGTTTAACTAAGACGATGTTGTAGTGTAATTTATCAGTATAGAAATTATACTGCAGAAAACTGTCGTTACGGACGATTAAGCAAGGATAGGGTTCCCTAGAGAAAAATTAAGCTCAATATTGAGGACATGTGTGACGCCCCAACCTCTGACGCCGGGCCGTCACCGTGCTTACTTGACTTAAACTTGCGGAAAATTTGGGAGATTTTTTTTTTAAACTTTATTTTAAAACTTCTAACTTAAACTTCATACTCAAACTCATACTTACTTATAGGTACATACTCAAGTACCGAACTTTCAAACCTTTCTTGAAGGCCATCATAATCAAATTGTAGACCAAACCCGACTTAATGCGGATCGGT
>JAFMPE010109268.1:0-27340 GCA_024759925.1 Ficus religiosa | reverse complement strand
AAAAATCAAGTAAAAAAATATAATTTTATTAGAGTTAAACTAGCAGCAAATAAAGCCTGAAATGAAAAGGGGAGGGGGGGGTAAAATTCCCAAGCCGAGACAACATGTAGCATTTTTTTCTTGGCAAGAAGTTTTTGGGACTTTTCTCTCCATTGTCTTGTTGTTGTTTCATTAGATTTATGGAAACTCGAAAACTTTTGCTCCGTTAGCATATGGCTTGCTCCTGATGGAAGAGGAAAGAACGAAGAGACAAACATAAAAATGCGATTAACATTTGGACGAAATTTGTGACAGGACGTGTGTAAAAAATAATGTACACAATCGTCTGGTAAAAGAAAAACCGTCGTTGCAGTATTAAAAAAAAAAAAATATATATATATATATATATATTTGCATGAGATTGGATCCTATTACTTAAAAAAAAAAAAAAAAATTTAACATGTACTTACCCTACCATGCCCTACCAGAAATTAAATGAAAAAAAAAAAAAGGGAAAGAAAGAAAGAAAGAAAGAAAACAAACGCAGAAGATATTTGGCGGTGGGTAATTGAAATCCAACACCGTCGCATAAGACGACGTGATATTATGTAGATATATATTTATATATATATATTTTCCCTAGAAAAGGGCACAAAACACGTGTCGAAGTAGAAGCAAGCAACCGAGAGCAAAGAGCGAGAGACTGAAACTGGAAACTCTCTTTGTATCCGTTCACGTGGCAGACATGAAAAGGCAGACCCTGCTTCTATCCCGCTCGGGATTAGAAATCGTCCCATTTACGATTACACCACCACCCCCCTCTCTTGTCTCTCTCTCACTCAGCTCTCCTAAGACGCCAAATACCTCTCCCTCCTCTCATCGCTCTTCCTTAATTCGAAGCAACGTCGTCGATCGGAGATGCTCCGACCTCCGCATTTCCTCCAACCCCGCGCCACCGCCACTTTCCCTTTCCACGCATCGCCTTTCTCAAGCCCCACTGCTGCTGCTGCTCCTCCTCCTCCATCTACCGCCTCTTCTCATGATCTCCTTGCTCTCCGGTACGCCTTGAAGAATTTCTCTCTGTTAAGTCTGGATTTCCGAGTTCTTTTGGAGTTTTAATTTGAAAATTTAATTAGATTGTTACTGACGTTCTGCTGATGAATTTGTCAGATTGAAGCTGATTAAACAAGCATTTGCTTGCAATCGGCAAGATCGGTTCCGAAAGGCATGTTTTTATACCCGTATATAAAAACTATGCCTATGAATTTCGGTTTCGGTTTTGGTTTCTTTTTCAATTTTTGATCTGTTTTTTAAAGATATGTCTGGAATTTGGATAGGCAGGGGAACGTGTGAAGCATAGGATCATGGCTAATGCTTATGGCCTTAGCGCTCAGGAAACTGCAATTGAGGTACTTTACGTTTAATATTTTTTCTTCATGAATAAACAAAAAAGGAAAGAAATTCAAAGAGATATTTATTTTATTAATTTTGAAGTGATGTGTTTCTATATGTTTTCTGTTTTGAGTGTTTTATGGTTGATTTGTAAATATTGCTTGTGGCATTGTATATCCTTTTGTTTGATAATTCTTTTCATTTAATATATGTACTCAACGTTTGCAATTTCTAGGAAGAAGCTTTTCAAGTGTCGGAGACCGGCTCATCATGGACAACTTTTCCAGGTCAGGCTTTTCCCCTGGGTGTATCAGAAGTTGACAGCGGGATCAATTTTGCTATATTTTCGCAACACGCAACTGCGGTCACGCTTTGCTTATCACTACCCGAGAGGTGACTGGCACTGACTATTATCTCTTACTCATGGGTTGAAACTTGATTGTGGATTATGCTTATGTAGTCGTGATGTAATGTACTAATGTTCGTGTGAGGACAGTTATTTCTGTTCAGTTAATACTTCATCTTTTTACTGAACTTGTAGTATACACTTTAGCCTAGAACTCTTTTTTTTTTTAAATTTTATTTTTCAACTTTGTTTATACCTAGTGGGTTTCTTACTGAAGCACTTGGCAGGACCCATGGTGGAATGGTGGAGCTCGCGTTGGATCCTCAGGTGAATAAAACTGGAGACGTCTGGCATATATGTGTAAAGGTATTCTTTCTTCAAGTTGTTCAAAATTCATCTTAATGATCACTTTGAATTCACGTTGGGATTCCATATTTAATCTAGTTCAGTTCTAAGTTCGAACCACATGTTAGGGGGCTCTAGTTTCTCGCTTGTTACATGACTTGACTTGTTTGCTATGGGATAGATATGTTAATTTTAGTAGCGAACCATGAAATATCAGTTTTGAAGCAGCTCTGTGGATATTGGATTGTTCTGCTGCAATGCGGTTGTTTTAGTTTCTGTTTTTTTTGTGGCAACAAACCTCCATTTTGGACCTTTGGGCTGTTTTTTCTCCTCATCTAGATATCGGGATGTTGATACAACTTGTCTACAGGATTTACCTGGGAGCAATGTTCACTATGGTTATCGCATTGATGGTCCACAAGGTTGGCACCAAGGTCATCGTTTTGACAGTAGCATTGTGCTTATAGATCCTTATGCAAAGCTAGTTGACGGTCGCAGATACTTTGGAGATGCCAATGAAAAGTCCCGTAAATTTCTTGGAACTTATGATTTTGATAGCTTACCTTTTGAGTGGGGAGAGAACTACAAGCTTCCAAATATACCTGAGGTAACCAATCACGCCAGTGACTGATGTTCTACAGAAAGAATAAATGGTTTTCTTGATATGTTTGTTCAATCAACTTGGAAATTTGACCATAACTCTATCTGCCTTCTCATCTTTCTTTCACCACTCACTTCTTACCAACTGAATTTACATCTCTGATCATCTAAATAACTTTCCCGTGAACATATTCTTATAGTATGTGTTGTAGTTTTCTCATCATTTATAGATATTTTCTGTATGCATAATTGTCATTTAATTGACATTTTGGGATTACATCTAGCATCTAAGTTAGATATATTCTTTCTTTATTGTTTCAATAATATATTTGCTGTTTTTGCAGAAAGATATTGTTATCTACGAAATGAATGTCCGTGCATTTACAGCTGATGAATCAAGTGAATTGGATCCAGACATACGTGGCAGCTACCTTGGTGTGATTGAGAAGGTAACTTCATTTCATTGAACTTAATACTGTCCTTCTTGTGAAATTCCATCCCAGCACTGAAGTTACATTGGAAATGTACAGGAGTTTATGAAACATGTAATTGAGAAGGATTTGTAGTGTGTATTGCATCTATTATGTCGCTTTTAATTTCTTTTCTTTGTTTGTGTGTGTGTGTTTTTTTTTTTTTTGGAGGGGGGGGGGGTGTTGTTGGGTTGGATGGAAACACTATGAGAAAGGTTTAGTAGATCGCTTTGGCTTCAACATATTAGATTTTTTCAGTAAACAGGTTCATAAAGACAAAGTACAGTCACTCTTTCTTTGAGGCACATTGTCTTTACAAATCTTTGTTCTCTAAGAAGTGATAAAGTTAAATCTCTCTGACTTCTTGTTTCTTCCAATTGTGATTTAAAGATACCACATCTTCTTGAGCTTGGTGTCAATGCGGTAGAGTTGCTACCTATTTTTGAATTTGATGAGCTGGAGTTTCAAAGGCGGCCAAATCCTAGAGATCACATGGTAAACATTATTATTTTTTTTAAGCATTAAACAGATCTCACTCCCATCATATCGTACACACCTTCTTCATTTTTTGTTCATCCCATGTATACTTCAGAGTTGTTGTTTTGCATTTTCTGGTCTTGCAATTTACAGTTCAATTTTTATGTCTTAACAATTTTTTTTTTTTAGAAATCTTTTAAGGTATGTATTAATGGTAAGATCAAATCACGTTGTAGTGTGTGTTTACAGATCGACATAAATTGGTTGCTCTCAGAAAAATTTGTTTGTTTGAATGCCGTTAAAGTTGAAGTTTAAAATTCAGTAATTTTTTTTTTTTTTTTGCTGGAAAAAATTCAGTAATTGATAAGAGGACAAAATACCTAATACACATGGAAACATGACTTCTAAGTCCGAACCGTTGTCACTACAATGAGATATTATCAGGCAGACAGTGATGCCCATGAATTATAATATTCTAGCTAAAGCTCTGCATCTAAGTCATGTTTCTTGCTTTTACTCTATTCAAACTTTTCTTGCATTTGCTTCTTCCTCATCTTAACGTCCATGATCATCATCTCATATGATTAATAAACCAATATTTGCCTTGGATTTTTCTGTACATCAAGATCAACACATGGGGATACTCAACAATAAACTTCTTTGCTCCTATGAGTCGCTATGCTAGTTCCGGTGGAGGTCCCCTTAAAGCTTCTCAAGAATTTAAAGAAATGGTTAAAGCCTTGCATGATGCTGGAATCGAGGTAACTGTATCTTTTGCCTTTATAAGTAATTCTTTCATGTCTAAATCTTCTCTTTCCTTGTTTTTAACTATTGTAAGTCTCAAATGCTCTTTTTTGCGACACAATGTATCCATTTTTTCTTTCTATAGGTCATTTTGGATGTTGTCTACAACCATACCAATGAGGCTGATGATGTCTTTCCTTACCCAACGTCATTTCGCGGCATAGATAATAAGGTAAATGTCTCATGCCTGGTTTAATAACTTCTTATACGCAACCTTGATCCTTTTGTTGGCGTTAAAACTATTCTGGTTCTCAAAATCTGGACTCGACGCGCTTATAATTTTACTTGATTCGTGGTTTTCACCAAAGTTCTTAATTTGACTATATTATACAATCACTAGACAAAAATAATCCCACAATAAATTTTGCATTTACAGGTTTATTACATGCTGGACCCAGAGAACAATGGCCAGTTGCTGAACTTCTCTGGCTGTGGTAATTCAAATATATTTCCTGATAATTCCCTATTTCTTTCATTTAATCTCGTTTTATGTACAGATTTTTCTCAGATTTATTTTTAGTTGTTTCATTGTGTTAGAGAGCAGTTAGTTGTTTCTGTTAGTAAAACTCAAGAAATAAAATATAGGCTAGCAACAGAGAGAGTGAGTGTAGAGAATTTGGTTGTTTTTGGGCGTTAGCTGAGCTGAGAATTGGGAGGGAGATATAGCTCTGCAACCCTCTATCAACAACGTACATTTTTTCTGGGTTTACTGATTCAATATGGCAGAAGCATTACAATTCTTCAATTCTTTCCTATTCTACGTACTGAATTCATAGAACTAAACTTGGGATCTATCAAAAAGTGGGGTTGGAGAGTGAATATTGGGCATGGGATCAAAGCGAATGGAACCGAGGATGAAGGCGATAGAGAAGGAATTGGAGTTGTTTCGGATGGAATTGCAAAAACTCTCGAGCTTGGAGAAGAAATTGGAGGGAATTGATGAGGAAAACCCGAAAATTCCGAATTTGGAGAAACGAATGGAGGCCACGACACAAACCTTGCGGCTGCTCGAGGAGAGGAGTCGTGAACCCGTAATGTCTGGGAGGCCGTGAGCGACGATGGTGGAGGAGATCGGCGGCCACACGGCGTCACGGGCAGGGGCGGCGATCGACAGCGGTTCCGGTGGAGTTCTAATCGCGATTGGAAACCCTAGGGAAATTCGCGAAGCACCTAAGCCAGTCGGAGTTCGCGATGGTTTCGAAACCCTAGGCCGATATTTTGGGGTTCAAGGCAAAGTTCGTGGTGGAACTGAACCCTAGGCGGAGATCGTGGGTTCAAGCGCGGATACCCTGAAGATTGGGGTGGAGATCGCGACCCAGGCCGAGACAAATGGTTTGGCTCGAAAACCCAGGAGATTGGGGTAGAGAACGTGGCGCAAATCGATGGGCGACGGGAAATTTGGACTGTGGTAGAGCAGGTTTGCGCGAAAATGTCACTTGGCGTACCCGTAAGCTTAGAATGCAGATCTTCCATGGAGAGGACCCGAGTGGTTGGATTTTCAGGTCGGAGAGGTATTTTGAACTGAATAACTTCTCTGAAAGTGAGAAATTGATGGAAGCTCGAGTTTCAATGGAAGGAGATGCTTTAGCTTGGTTTCAAGGGGACGATGCTCGGAGGCCGTCTCGAAGTTGGATTGATTTCAAATCACAGGTGTTGAAGCGATTCCTGTCCACCCATGAGAGAGCAACTTATGAGAAGTTCTTGGCAATACGGCAAGAAGGGACGGTGGCAGAATATAGCCATCAATTTGAGGTAATGGCGGTTCCTCTTAAAGATATTTCGGAAGAAATTCTAGGAGGAGTTTTAATGAATGGATTGAGAGTGGAGATTCAAGCTGAGGTTAGGATGAGGCAACCGGTCGGTTTGGCAAATATAATGGACCTGGCTTAAAGGGTTGAAGATAGGGATTTGATTCTTGGGAAGTCTAGAGATGGTCGTCGGAATACATTCTTGAAGAATCAAGGGTGTGGAGGTTCGAGAAGTGAGGTTTTGGCACAGACAGCGGCTGTTGTAGAGCAAAAGAATAATGTTCGACAGGAAATTCTGTTCAAGAAACTTACAGATTCGGAATGTCTAGCTAAGAGTGATAAAGGGTTGTGTTTGCGTTGTGATGAAAAGTACTCAGTTGGGCATGGATGTAAGTACAAGAAGATGCAAGTGTTGCTTGTGGATGATGAAGTGGCACTTGAGGAAAGGAATGAAAGTGACAGAATGCTATGTGAATCTATACAAAGTTGGAGATGTTGTGGAGTTATCCATCAAGTCGGTGGTGGGACTGTCAACCATGAATGACATGAAGATTAAGGGAACAATTGAACAACAAGTAGTTGTTTTGATTGCTTCTTGTACTACCCACAACTTTATATTGTCGAAGTTGGTTAAAAAGCTGGCCATTCCAATACCCAAAACATCAAACTATGGTGTTTTGGTAGGATCCGGGCTATCGGTTAAACGACAAGGAGTATGTCAAAGTGTGGTTTTGTCCTTGCAAGCTCTTACCATTGTGGAAGATTTTTTGCCCATTGATTTGAGCGATTGGGATGTCATATTGAGTATGAAATGGCTGCACACAGTTGGAGCAATGCAGGTGAATTATAAGACCTTAACCATGAAGTTTAAGTTGGGAGAGAATATGGTGACTTTACAAGTAGATCCGGATCTGAGCAAGGCAACTGTTGGCTGATTTGGCTTCCTTCAAGTGTTTTTTTTGTTTTTTTTTTTTTTTTTTTTTTTTTTTTTTGGGGGGGGGGGGGGGGGGGGGGCAAGGAATGTTAGTTGTGTGAGGCAGTTAGAAGTTTGTTTGACTTGTTTGTTTTTTGCTATTAGTTGTCTCATTGTGTTAAAGAGCGGTTAGTTGTCACTGTTGGTAAAACTTGAGAAAGAATGGAAAGATTATATAGACTAGAAACAGAGAGGTTGAGGGAAGAGAATTTGATTGTTTTTGGGGTCTCGACTGAGCTGAGAATTGGGAGGTATAACTCTCGGACTCTCAATAAACTATGTACATCTTTCTGTTTTCTGATTCAATGAAGCAGAAGCATTAAAGTTCTTCAATTATTTCCTATTCGTCCTGCAAAATTCATAGACTAAACCTAGGATTCTATCAGAACTATGTAAGTTGTGTTTTCTTTTTGATAGGTTCCCAAAGTAGAATCAGATCTTACAGGTTATTGCGTCCAAAGTAAAATAGTCATGTGTTTCTTCAACAATCGTTCTAATTGTTCTAGATATTTGAAACTCTATGAATCATCTGTTTATGTCCAGGGAATACATTGAACTGTAATCATCCTGTGGTCATGGAGCTTATACTGGACAGCTTAAGACACTGGTATGTGCCCCAACTCACAGGGAACATTTTATTATGTTCATCTTCATTATTACCGTGATGCTGCTTATGAGGTTTTTTGTTTCGGTTTTTTGAATGAGCTTTTTTGTTCGAACACTTGTTAATTTGTCAACTCAAGCAACTGGGGTCGAAATCAATTTTATGGGATATCGTCTTTACTGATGCTAATATTGAGTACCATGTAGGGTAGTCGAATATCATGTGGATGGATTTCGATTTGATCTTGCTAGTGTTCTTTGTCGGGGAACAGATGGTGCTCCACTTAATGCACCCCCACTTGTTAAGGTACGTCATATATCTGTGTGTGTATAATAATAGGAACCTAGGCATGCCGTTAACTGTTAGGCATTTGGTCTGCACACGCACGCCATGCTTGTAGCATGTATATTGTCTAGGTTTCTTATTAATACATGGATGCTACCTTTGGATCATAACTGCTTTTGGGGTATTTTTGATTTATTTTTTATTGAATCAGGCTATTGCAAAAGATGCTATCCTATCAAGATGTAAAATTATTGCGGAACCTTGGGATTGTGGAGGCCTTTATCTTGTTGGAAGTTTTCCAAACTGGGACAGGTAATGATTTCGCGAGTTATATTCATGAACTTTATGTAACATATTTCACAATCTCCCCTTCACAATCTCCCCAGTCTAACTAGACAAAAGCCCATTTTCTCTTCAGAAGAACTTAATATTCGCTCTGTAGGAAGGTACTGAACTGATTATCTGTACTCCTATCGAGTGCTTTTCTTATCTTTCTTTTCTTTTCTTTTCTTTTTTTTTTTAAATTTATTTTTTTATTTGGGTTGTTCACCTTCATACCATTGACCTCTCCTCTTGAAATGAACTATGTATGATATCTTGAATCTGGAGCTATCATTTCCTGTCTAATTATTGTTACCGACATTATAAAAGGTGAAAAAAAAGAATGAAATGGTGTTAATTCTATTAAGTTGACTTGTTAAGGCCCTTAGAAAAGTCAGACTTCTTGGATGGAACACTGACCTTTGGTGTGACAATGTTTCTTAATTAGTCCTATAGGGGTGGATTCTTTTCATGTCATGCATCTTTCTGCATTTGATAAAAGAAATCATTTAAACCCTGTCACCTTGTGTCTAAAATACTACGTTGTTCATAATCTAGGAGCCTTTCTTCTGATAGACATTTCACGTCCCTAACTAAATTCCCTAATGCAGGTGGGCTGAATGGAATGGGAAATTCCGTGATGACATGAGAAGATTTATTAAGGTAATTATTGGTGTAACAACTTTCTTGGGGTTTTTCTTTTTTAGTTCTACCTATTTATCCAAACAGTTTCTATCTCTACATTTTCTTTTGCTGTGACATCTAAAACTGCATCTAGTTTCCCGCCCTTTGTTCTTGAAAAGGTCAAAAGTTCTTATTAGTTTAAATTTGATCATCATTTTGTTGGATAATGAAAGAAGAAGAATAATGATTATAATCAGTTAGATGCTACTCATCCTGTTTTCTAATCTTCCATCTCGATTTACCTAACATAGGGTGACTGCGGTATGAAGGGAAGTTTTGCAACTCGTGTGGCTGGATCAGCTGATCTTTACAAAGTAAGCATTTGTAGCATTGTTGTTGTGTCATGAGACTTCTGAGGATAAAGAAGTTGCAATTCACTTATCTTATTATACGTTGTATCCAAGTGCATTGTTACCTAAAGCTGCTCATACCATTTCTTATCCTTCAGGTAAATAAGCGCACACCTTACCACAGTGTTAATTTTGTGATTGCTCATGATGGTTTCACGCTATATGATCTCGTCTCATATAACTTCAAGGTACCTGAAAGTTTCAAGTCGATTCGTTTGCTTTTTAAGCCTTCGCTGTGCAGTCCATGCTTTAATTGTTGGTCTTGCAGCACAATGATGCCAATGGAGAAGGTGGCAATGATGGAAACAATGATAATTTCAGCTGGAATTGTGGTTATGAAGGTGTGTCCAGATTTTATGCCGGCTTCTACGACTTGATATTTATTATTATTGAGCATAGCCTCGAATGCATCTGTGAATATACAAGTGGTTTATTTGCTTGTCCATTATTTTGAACAGGAGAAACCGATGATAATTCAATTAAAGCACTACGTTCACGGCAAATGAAAAATTTTCATCTGGCCTTGGTGGTATCTCAGGTACATACAAATGAAAGTCAAATTCACTGCATTGTTTGGATTTTCTTAATTATTGATAAGATGATGACATCAAAACTTGAATTTGTATTTTTCGACAATTGAGAAGATCCTAAGCTGGTTATTTCACAAGTCTTTTTTCTCTCAATTGTTGTCGTTTGGCGTCTTCCTGGTCCCCAGTCGTATTCTTCCACTAGAATTTTATTTCTATTTTTTTTCCGCGCCAATCTCTGCTTTTTTTAAGTTGTAAATAGTGGCTGGTTAACTTTCATAGCTGATATTATATCTGAGTGGACAAAACTAGGGAACACCAATGATGCTGATGGGGGATGAATACGCGCATACTCGCTATGGAAATAACAACAGTTACGGTCATGATACTGCTCTTAACCATTTCCAGTGGGGACAGGTATGGTTTTTGTTTCCTCACTCCTCCTTTCTGACAATTTGGATCCAGACAGTGTCTAAATCTGATAATCTTTTTCGTAAAACAGTTAGAAGCCCGGAGGAGTAATCACTTCTGGTTTTTCAAGGAGGCGATAAAATTTCGACGAACACGTCGTGTATTCAGTCGTGATACTTTTCTCGGCAAAGTAAGTTGGCTTTAATTGTTATTTTATGATCATGTCCCAAACGTTAGTTTTGAGTGTATTGTTCTTGAAAGACTCGTATGGAACACTTTTCTTATACCAGAATGATGTGACATGGCACGAAGACAACTGGGACAACCATGAAAGCAAATTTCTAGCGTTTACGTAAGAAAATCATACCCATTGCTGTAGTTAGCTACTCTTATCAACGCAGTACACGAGTTTATGAGGGAAAATTGTGCTCTAAGATGTATGCTAAAATGATAAGTAAGAAATAAGCCGGTTTTATTATAAAGGGTAAATTATTAGGTCCCTAAATTTTTTTAATTTGTGCAACTTTAGTCTCTCTCTCTTTTTTTTTTTTTTTTTTTCCCGTAGTTTAAGTGATCCTAAAGTATTAAAATGTTGTTACATAGTCCTTTCTGTTAATTTTTAGATAGAATTTGTTAATTGACATTATTTTTTTTACCAAATTATGGATGAAATCCATCTAAAAATTAATGAAAAGGATTATTGTATGTAACAACATTTTAATAATTTAGTGTCGTTCAAGCTACTAAAAAGAGAATGGAGATCAAAGTTGTACAAATTTAAAAATTTAAGGACTAAATGAGTAATTTCTCTATTATATAAACTAAAACCCGTTATCCTCCATAGCAAGTGGAGAAGTATTTGTTTCACAGTTAGAAACACCTACAATTGATGAATATGTTTCACAGGCTTCATGACAACAGTGGAGAAGACATCTATTTGGCATTCAACGCTCATGACTTTTTTGTCAAGGTCTCTATACCTCCACCGCCAGCAAAGAGGAGATGGTTTCGCGTGGTTAGTTTCCTCTTCTTCTTCTTTTTTTACTTAAAATTTTTTTTTTTAAACCACCGGCATTCAATTCATCCCATCCCATGGTATTTCATTTGTTTTAGCTAACTTTCCTTTTTGCTCACAATGTAGCTGAAAACGATTTAAAAATGGGGATTTATAGCTAAATAAGCTTTTTTAAAGAAGTTTTTTAATAAATGGCCGAAGTTTTTAAAAATTAGTTAAAAAATCATTTTTTCTAAATGATTAATCAATTTTCTTAAATAATTAATTAGTGATCGATCATATAATAGTTAATCAGTGATTGACTTATAGTCGATCACTATTAATCATAACGTAAAGTATTAAATTTCATAATCAATCATTGATTAATCAACATTCAATCATTAATTTTCGTAGTCAATCACTGATTGACCAATTCTGAAAAATGTCAAATGATCATTTTTTTAAATAAAAAAAAGTTGAACTAATTATTATATTAGGTAACTAAAAAAAACCATCCAATCTAATTTTCTTTTAAAGGGATACATATTGGCTAAAATAGGGAGGCCCTTTTTGCTATTTAAAAAAGAAAAAAAACACTGACACGTGTAATTAAAAAAAAAAACACTGACACGTAATTTAGAAGACGTGTTGCCACTTCTATCGGGTTATTATTATTATTTTTTTGCTTTTTATACATGTGACAATTGTTAATCTCAAACTAACTGCAGAGACAAAAATGTCGGTTCGAATTGCAGGTGGACACTAATCTGGAGTCTCCAGATGACTTTGTCATGGAAGGGGTACCTGGCATTGGAAACACCTACAACGTGGCTCCCTACTCCTCGATTCTTCTAGAAGCCAAAATTTGACACGACACGAATTTCAGAAGTTGCTTGCCGATGAATTCTAATTGACTTGGACATTCAGATATGTCGTATAAGGTAGTTGAATTCTGTTTCCATTGATTTCGATGTATCAAATTTTCTCGTTATAAACTTTTTATTAATGTAGATACTTAATGTCACAGGTATCAGTTAAAGTGTCGATTATAAGTGGTGTCTGACTGCTGACTCTGAAAGGTAATATATGTACATATTTACATCCGTTGATGGATCAAAAGAGAGTTTTTCACACGACAGTCGTTTATCGATCTACGTCGAATCAGTATCAGGGCGTGGTATTGTGCACTGTATCACCCTTTTATTATTTATACCTTTCTTTTTAATAATAATAATAACAATAATAAAAAAAGATATCTTGAATTAGCAAGTGATGACATATAGACATATTATCCTCTTGAGCTAAAAGCTCTTATCAAATAATATAACTATAGTGTCTTTATATAACGGCAACGGAAAGCAACAAAATTTGTCGGTTTATAGGTTGTATATATTTAATGAGTATAACAGAGCTGATAATCTTCTCGGCCATGTAGCACAAACTCTCTGTGCCGATTGTCAGTTTTGGGGACACGTCGTACTCGAAAAAGAGAGCTTGTTTGTGGACGAGGACCACCGATTGAACTGTGTACAACAAGAAAAATGTTTATGAAAAAAAAAAAAAAAAAAAAAAAAACCGTTGTGTCTTGTATGTGTTTGTACTCGACGACGTTTGAGACGACAAATTACACTAACTCTCTGTGTGTAGACGGTGCATGTGGCGACCTGGAGTAAGATTTGGCCGTATTGTCGTTTGGTGATTTGATTGCAAGCCTTAAAAATGTTGATTGGGTCGTTAGGAAACTTGGAATTTTCATAATCGAAAACCTATAAACGGTCTGATCAACGAGAGAAAATTCTTCGAACTTCTAATGGAAATTGCGGTCGTGATGATGGTGGGACATTGCCGCGTAGTTGGCGACTCTTTGCTATGCATTTGAACCTCACAAGGCACAAACGAAACCAAAAGTATTTTTCCTCGACAGAAAAGCTATATAATAATACACCACCAGTTGCTCCGAAAATGAGTGCCAAATGTAGGCATGTGAAAGAGAATGTTCTAAGTGGGCATATTGAGTTGGTCTCCTCTAAAAAAAAAAAAAAAAAAAAATGTGGCTTTTGGCGATGACAGGTGTAATCACAGTTGTAAACCTCAAAAATGGGGAATCAAATTGAACCCCCAAGGTCCTGTGACAGCGTAAAAAAATACCAATCTAATTTGCTGGCAAAAAACTCAAAGGTGCGCCACCTCACTTATCTTGTGATTCTTGTCCGTTTTCTCAAACAAATACAGCTTTTTCTACTTCTCCCACCCACGTAGGGTATGATAGAATGTGGCTATACCACAATACTAGCCTTTTCACTATTGAGTTATGTTTTTTTAAGGATTAAAACAACATTATTGGTCTTGCCTTCCACGCACAAAAAAAGGTCCTATGGGTGGCTTGAAAGCGAGCTAACATATTAAAGTGGAGATCCTATCAAATTCTATAAGTAAGCTATTTGCTACTTGCATTGTGTATAATATATATATATATATATACACACAGTATCCAATCATAAGCGTCTTCTGTATTTGTGTGTAATAATGAGGCCTGGCACTAAAATCACCTACAAAATCTTTATACACTTCATTAAATATATACTTTTCATGAGGTACCCGAAATAATTAGCACAAGAAAAATATTTCATAAACTAGAATTTTTCAGTCTCGTATAGATTGCTGGTTTGAGAAGTAAATTCAAAATTTTGTGATAGAATATGTAGTAAAAATCTTTTTAAAATAGTGTTCAAAAACAGTCTTAAAATGATAATTCGGACGAGATGTTAGTTTAATTATGCTAATTGTATTTCCTATTGTTATTTTATTATTTCAAAATGAAAAAGATACAGCCTCGTATTAGTATTATTTGGCTGGTTGCTTTTGAGGTGGCTGGAGAATCCATCTGAACAGGCACTAAAATTTGCAATTTTTTTGAGACTAATCCAATGATTAAGACCAATGCATCGATTCTTTTAATATTTGTTAGATTAGATGTCACGCCATTTTCAAAATTTGGGATCTTGTCCTTTACGTCTGCCATGATGTAATCAGTCTTCTAGTGTTGGAATATCAAATGCTCCATGGCACTTTAAACAAATGATTTACATGTTCGTTCCCATTTTCAAGACTAGTGCACATGTTCTTTCTTATTAAATTCCAACTTCTCAAAAAATACAAACTAGTATAAGAGAATAGCTGTATTTTAAATCATTTTTGTTGGGAGTTATGGAATTCAGATTTTTTTTTCTTTTTCTTTTTCTTTTCTTTTTTTTTTTTTTAAAACAAAAGCCTAACATTGTTTCTCAAGTAATCAAGTGTGAATGATTAATGTTGAGGGATCTTCAAAGCTTTCCCATTGAAAAAAAAAAAAAAAAAAAAACTTTAATTCAAAAAAAATATTTTTTCATCAAAATTGAAATTATCTTTTATAAGAGGAGAAAGCAATTAACTAAATAAATAAATAAATAGATAAACCTAGACCAAACAAGAAGAGCACTAGCCATCCCCTTAGCGTTTCCAAATGGTAGACCAAATAGTGCGGTCACCGCCCATAAGTTCATTTAATCGAGAAACGACTACTAAGAAGCGAAATAAGTTTTTCAATATATCTGATCATGAGAATAATTAATGCTCATTAGATTGGCTATTGTCCTTTATATATTACAAAAATATTTATTTGTATCCAAATCCTTGGAATGAGACTTAAGATTTGCAAACCATTGGATGGATAAGGCTGGCATCTACCAAAAGTATGGTGGTAGGCTTGAAATATTTTATTATTAGTGGTCGCTATTTTCTGCGCTGTGGTAAAACATTCATGTTCAATGAGATTTTGAATTTAAGTAATCTGTCCCAAAAAAAAAAAAAGAAAAGAAAAATCATGGTTTTATTTGCATGGATGTAATCTTTTGCGTCCGGTAAATCAATCTATTAACTAAAAAAAATCGACTTTTTAAATTTCAAAATCCGTTATATTTAACCCCAATCAAAAATGAAATTGGTCGGCTTTCTTAAATGTGACTTGTACATGATCGTCTATTGAAGACAATTATTTTTTTTAATTCAAATTAGATTTTACATGAACAAAAGTCCTTCATTCATTCCTACGATGAATCCAACGACAACCAGCCCTTAAAATGAGGGAGTTTTGTTCTTATAAAATCCAATTCAAAAAAAAAAAAAAAAAAAAACCTAAACCACCCTTGGTATTGAATCATATGTGAATTACTTGCAAGAAGACTATGAATATTTAATCTCGATTAGAAAAAAGACGAGGGATTTTAAAAGTCCAATGATAAAATATTAAGCATGCTTTTGATTGGTCTGCTGGAAAACAAATCTTTTTTTTTTTTTAAAGAAAACAAAATAAAAGCTAAATATCTTTTCAAATTCAAACGTATAAGTAGCCTTTCAAAACGCTGCTCCTAGTGAAGCATATCAAATGGGATTTACTGTGCAAATAAAGAAAGTAAAATAAAATTGGAAAGGCCAAAGGTGATCACGCACCGTTGGATGAAGAGATATGAACAGTCAAACGGGTATATCGGACGTCCTGTATTGGTCTTCTGAAATTATCAAATTGACAGCGAAAATTGAGAAAATCATTGGAGCAGCTAATCATTCGTTTGTGAGCTGTCAGCCAATCATTGGTGGGGTTCTTTTAACAAAATTTTAAGTGCGGAGCATTAAAGGAGGGTCCATCACAAGCAACTGTGCACCAACGTGTATAATATAATTCCCGTTTACACCGTCAAACCGACTTATACCTGCGTATATAAATAACTCCCGTGTCCGTCTCTGTGTTTCGGTATCTCTTCGTCTTCACTCTCACTCTCTCTCTCTCTCTCTCTCTCTCGATTTCTCTCTCTAAACACGATCAGTCGCTAACGCAATGGCTCGCTCCACATTCGTGTTCTTCGCGATCTTCGCATTGATCTCCGCCTCGGCTTTGGCTCAGGCTCCGTCATCGGCGCCCACCGCCGCGCCGACCACGACACCGCGGGCTTCCTCTCCAACTCCCGCCGCTGCTCCTCCGACCAAGGCCTCGGCTCCGACACCTACACCCACCGCGTCTCCGCCAGCCACCCCTCCGGCCTTGGCTCCGTCCATCTTGACTCCACCTGCCTCAGCTCCCACCGTCTCTCCGGCGAGCTCTCCACCGGCTCCTCCCCCGGGCGCTCCATCCCCGGGCGCTCCATCCTCGGGGGTTCCTACGCCTTCGATCGCCAACCCTCCGTCAGAGGCTGCGACGCCGCCGTCACCGTCTAACGGATACAGAATTGCCGCCACCGCCGGATCTGTTGCCGCGGCCGTGTTCGCGACCTCCCTTCTGCTGTAGATCTGATCCGATTCGAGGATTTTCTGTTCCGCCACTGGTGATGCAGATTCTAGCTTTTTCGGTTTCAGTTAGGGTTTTAGCAGTCATTATTTCTAGATTTTTCTCTGATTTTTAAATATTTTTAGATTAGATGTGATGTTGATGGTGGATGATTTTGACCATTGTTGGTCTCTTTGGACGACGAGGATGATGATTTGAGTTTTTATTGTCCGTTCTATTTTGTTCGTTTTATGTTTATTGTTTATTCTTCCGATTATGAATTCTTTTTGTTATGGTTTATATATTTCTCCGTTTTCCCCATTGCTTCCATAATTCCATATTAGCTAATTGATTCAAATTATCTTATAGTCTAGCGAACGAGTCTCAGTTTCTGTGTTTGCGAGTGAGGCATAGAAATCGAAAAGCAGAAGAAACGGTAGAGTCGTTTTTGTCTCTTTGTTTAATGGGTTTACAGGTGGACTGGCATTTTGTTTTTTTTGTTTTTTTTTTTGCGAGACTGTGTTTTATTATTATTTTTTTGTAAAATTGAAATTGAAATTATATGTTTTTGTTGATTGTTTAGTTTACTTGGGTTGTTGGGTAGTGGAAAAGTAAGCTAGAGTTGGCTTTAAACAATTGGTTTCACGTGGTGACAGCTGTTATAGTGCTCGCACGATATCATATACATACATATATATATATAATTATATTGTGTAAAAATGTGTATAGATTGACTCACGGCCATGTGCCTCTGTCCGGACGTGCTAACTGTGAGACTTATGGTTAGGGGTTAAGGGTTAGTGTGTTTCTTCTTCTTCTCTTTTTGGTTGCTTTTTTACTCCGTCAGTGAAAGACCCAATTGGACCAATTGAATAGTGACAGAAAATTGAGTAAAAAAATTTTTGCGGAATATTAGGAGAAGGTCAAAAGGTTTTGGTTTTTTGAGGTGGTACGGACCCAAAGGCAAAAAAGCTTTCAAATGAGATTTTATTTTGCATGGCTTTGTGTTTTATATAGAAAACCAACTCTAATATTGATTATTAGATTTTTTAATATCAACGTGCCTCAAATATGAATTGTCATTATTATTGTCGTTATTTTATTGATAAGTATTTAAAATATTATTATATCAATTGATTTTGTCTATGAAAAAAAATAGTGACATTTAAATTAATATTAGAATTGGTATTCGCAATATTATTATCTCTTGTAATGGACTCACGGGTACTTTCTTTGGCTTTGGATTCTTTTGTGTCTGTATTACTGAAACTGCTTCTTTCCTTTTGCTTTTGTGAATTAATAGTATTTTACTTCACGGGTTTTGGAATTGTGGGATTGTAATGTAGTAGTTGGCTGGGTGGGTCATTGTCATTGACTTGTTTGAAAGTGATGTATGAATTGTGAAAGAGTGGAGAGCTTGGGGATTGTTGTGTGATATATTATTGGGTGGAGAGTAATGAAAAATTTTGGGTTTGCCCATGGTTCTGTAATCATGTATGCATAGCATGCGCAAGAGCACTAAAGAGTTTTCTTGGATGAGTGAATGATGCATGTGGTCACCCTCCTTTTTTTTTTCTTTTTTTTTTCTTTTTAAACTATCAGTAGGAATTGCAATTTTGGTCTTTGCACCCGCGATACAAAAATTGTTTCCATGTATAAAGAACTAAATCGACGGTAAAACTGGAGTGAAAAAGGGATAATTTCAAATCTCCTTTATTCTACCCGTCTCATCATCTCATATCTACAATAGATTAGGTTCATTGTTTTTAAATGAAAAGAAAAAGAAAACAAGACAGAGAGACAGAGTATTAAATTGGGCATTGAATAATATGGGCAAGAGAAATGTCGTCATTTATGTGATTGCCACCCGTCAATTGTAGTTATCTTAAATGCAATACGAGGTTCTTGTGGCTCATCAATGATCACGCAAAACAGGAGTGTAAATTGGATTAATAGAACTAATTTGGGATCCTAATGTGCTGATAGCCACCCATTTTTTGGGCATTCCAGTGTCTGTCTCCAAGTTTTAATCTTATGATTTTATAGTTACGCATCAAGGTGGTTCTCTGAGTTTCGGGGTCTAATATGTCGATTTGCAAGTGAATTGTTTTATGTTGGAATTATATATATTATTATTTAATATAATTTATGACACCAACCCTTCTTAGATTTGCAAATAAATTGTTTCGTTTTGCAATACAGTGAAAGAAATTCTTTCTCGGCACACGAAAGGAGAAAAAAAAAAAAAAAAAAAAACCCCTTGTTTATTGTACTTAAGAACTTATCGGTCACAATTCACAGCATCACGAGACCTGTTTTGGTTACTAACAGATTCTTTCGTGCTTACCACTAAGTGTGGTGATCTAAAAGTAAAGAATTATTCTGGTAAAAATTATTTAGTGATCTAAGGTTCGAGTACTGGATAACTCTTTCACGGATCTTAAATGTAAATGTTTGTTTCTTATCAATTCGGTATTTGATTTAATTTGTTTGAGATCATGTCCCAAATATCCTTATGATTAGCACATTCGGTGGGAGAGAAGAAAACTCACTTATCATCAAGTGATGGGATCTTCAACAAACATTGTTGTGATATAGCCTTTTAGGCAATGTGTAAAAAGTTTATCCTAACAGCTATGATGCTCATTAAGGGTATTTTGTCCTGAACCTTTTAAAAATCATAATTATAATATCTATCATGATTTTGTGTCTTTCAGCTTTCCTAATGGGGTTTTTGGAGGTTGGTGTCCCTGGTGGGTTTGGTGAGATGGGGTCCCGTGAGGTGAGGGCGATCTTTCAAGAAAAATCACACAAAAATACACATGATTCTGAAAATCTCAATCATGTTCATAATTACATTACCCATTATTATAGCCTTCTATTACCTGCTACGTACTACTATACGAACCTAACTAAATTGAAAACTCAACAACCCATTAAATGAACAAAAAAATAAAAATAAAAAACCAAAAGAAAATATTCAACCAGCCCAGAAAATACACATAATAAAATCAATAACACAGCACTGCCTCTATCCTGGCAGGGATAACGGCCAACTCTCCGCCAACAAATGATTCCGATCATGACACAACCAAAACATAAAACCCAAACCACCCGACCAACACAGCCACAAAACCAGACATCATCGTACTACTCAGAGCAGTCCCTGAGGAATAACTTTCGGGAACGTGGGACGAGGGCGTCCTGGTTGCGGGAGTGGCTGTCGAACCGGTACCCGTGGAGCCACCGGAAGGCGACGTAGACCCCGAGCCCGAAGTGTCGGGAGTAGGAGTGGTGGAGGATCCGTCGCCGGCCTTGACGGTGACGGCGAGCTTCATGCCGTTGCCGCAGTGGCTGGGGACGCCGCAGACGAAGTAATGGGTGCCGGCGGTTTTGAGAGGGATAGTGGTGGCGCCGCTGCTGTCGGAGTTTATGGCATTCCCCACGGAGCAGGAGCTGTAGTCTGTGGCGCTCACTTCGTCCACTGTGTGGCTGCTTCCATAGTTGAACACTATAACATACATGAATACGAGCAAACATATTTAGTGTGTGTGTTTGTATGTGTGTGTATATATGATATATATATATATATATGAACATGCATTTCTAAGTTTATACAAGAAAAATACCAATGGGGCATTTGGATCACTCACTTAATTGGTATATTTTTCCAATATGTAACACATAACTTTTTAAATACATATCTTTACCATGGTAAAAACACTAATATCATTTGGATAAGCACATTTTTTCAAACACATTTTTTCTTTTACATATATTTGAATGTGTTCTAATTTTGACATTCAAAAGCACATTTTATTAAAATACATGCACTCAGATATAAAACTATGACATCCAAACGCATAATGAAATACATTTATTTCATTTGAATACAACACCAAATATAATAACACATTCAAGCGCATTATAAGTGCTACAAAGACTATTAATATAATGCATAGAAAGTTCAATAGAATGCATCTAGATCTAAACAGTAAATCAATCTTAAAATTTAAACATTAGAGTTCAAATCTTCCTTTTTCATTAAAAAGAAAAAAGAAAAAAGAAAAAGATAATAACTAAATGATTTAGGGGGAAAAGAACATCAATGACTAGTGTGGTGTTGTGTATGTGTATATATGTGTCTGGGTGTGCGTATATACGATGTACTGACCTAGGCTATCTCCAACAACGAAAGTCTTGTCGCTAGCCCAAGTGGTATAATCGACGCCCAATGTCCAGCCTGATGTGTCTCCAATTGTGTAGACGGTGGCCGAAGAGATTGGCATGGTTACCATGCAAAGTAGTGCTACTAGAGAGAAAATTCTAAAGCCAGTGCTTGCCATTGTTAATTAATAATTAGAGAGAAAAAAAAATATATCAAGAACAATAGCTAATAAGAAAAAGAAGAAGAGTAAGACTTATAATTGAGAATAGGATGGTCTTGGGAAGGTGGTCCTTATATATTGGTTTAAAGCGATTGGAGTAAGTAAATGTTTGGTCCACTTAACCATATTTTTAATTCATTAACTTTTGAAGGAAACTCATGCATTACAAGAGGTGGGATGACTTGGGTTCGACTTCACACCTAATGCTGGAAAGAGGGTAGGTCCCACTTCTACTCACTTTTTTCTTTTTCTTTTTTTATTTGTTTCCTATACTAATTATTGTTCAAGAAATAATTATAAGTACTTGTGATAATGAGGCTAGTAGTTGAAGAAAGATTTATCATATTCTTTTGCACTACTGCACTTACATGTGGACCCATCGAATTGATTAAAGGGGCATATATTTTTCAGTGGAGTCTTTTCATCTCTTAATTAATGATGGATTACGAATTAAGAAACAATCTAAAGTTTATTGTTAACACATTTATACTTTTTTTTTTTTTGAGTTTTCGAAATAAACTTTGCTTACAATTTTCAATATGGTTTACTTCATGGGTTGTGCTGTTAAATGTGGTTGTTGTGGCAGGAATATTTGACTATTATATTATATTGCATTTGGACTTTCTCAGAGGTTTATCAAAAAGTGAGTCTCAACGTCAAGATTATAACTAAATTAGTAAATTTATGTGAAATATTATTATATTAAGCATCGAGATATTAATTGAAGTTTACTCAATGTAAAATTGTGCAAACAAATCAGTGGAAAAACCAAATGATTCTCTTTGAAAATATAATCTTTATTTCTATTCAGGACGTAAAGTCAGTTTATCTAACAAATCTCATGCACATACGCCTAAAAGGAACCACCTCATCACCACCTCATTACCACCTCATCAATTTTCCAGAATATTCATCAACTACCATGAGTACAAACTTACTTAAAAAAATAAACTTTACTTTATATACTAGAGAAAAAATAAAAATTTAAAAACTATAGAAAGAAAGAAAGAAACTGTACTTTCTTGTTCTGTAGGTTTTTTTTTTTTTTTTTAATTTGAAATCTAGACCACAATATTACAAATATGTGTGGATTTACCACTAGGGTGAAGAAAACTGTTTTGTTTTATAAAGTTCGAAGCTAAAAAATCTACATCAGTTTTGTTTCTTAATTAGCATTTATAAATGATGGTTATCTGAAAAATACATGGTCTAGAACCTACATCTTTATATATATATATATATATATAAAGATGTAGGTTCTAGACCATGTATTTTTCTATATATATTAAATCTGTAGGTTTTAGACCTATCACCAACACAAATCATCATTTTCTTGAGAAAGTGTTTAAATATCCACCTTTCTTGGAGAAAATCAAGTTATAACAGAACATATTAAAGGGAGGAAAAAAATTTACTTTATTCACACGAAAAAAGAAGTTAAAACTAAGTACCACAATATTGAGATGGAGTACAGAAAGAAAAAAAGAAAAAGAAAAAGAAAAAAAGAAGATAGAAGAAGAAGTTTGCAAAGGGATGGGAATGGGAAGTCTCAACATTTGATCAAAACGGTTCACCTAACCTGTATATAGAAGTCATCATAGGAATTATTGGTCATATAGAATCATTTCAAATATAAATATGATATGATAAAGATTACCCAAATAGAACATCTGGGGTCCCAACCACATGCCAGTGTTCCAAACCCTATTCATCATCTCTTTATTTATGCCTTCAACGTGGGTTCGTTGATTGATTACTCGAAGTGGGAGTTTTGTTTAAGGACCTTTTTTGGTCCATTAATGGGGCCGAATGCCTTTTTTTGTGCTGTCACCTTAGCCTCTTTTGTTTATTTATTTATTTAATAATTGAAGAGTGAATGATTCAAACTCTACGGTGTATGATTGAGTCATGTATATGCAAGCAACCACATCATCATCTTTGTCTTTAATTTCATGCACTTTGTTCACAACTAGTTGACGGCTTTCTTTAACAACGTTTGAGAGGGCCCATAAATTTTTTTTAAGAATTTCATGATAGAATATCAAAAAAAAAAAAAAAAAAAAAAACCTCTTGCCAATTCTTTTTTAATGGTTAAGTATTCAGAAAAAAAAAAAAAAAAATCGCCTCGCTAGCTAGTTAAGCAATATGTAGTTACTCATTTTTCTCTCTTTCGATGAATAACACTTGCTTGTGTTGCATAAACTCATTATATTGACAATTAAACTCTACTATTTGGTAAATGACATTCATTCCCTTAGACTCCATTCAAGAAATGGACAAAAGTAGACGACCCAAAAATTCCCTTACTTGGACGCAAAACACATCAATTGAAACTAAAAACAGTCCAAAAAGATCTAAAAAGAGGCATTGTCACTGCCACGTACCAAACATATTGTGGGTGAAATCTCAACGTCAAAAATTCAGTCTCTCTCTCTTACTTGTTTACGTTTTCTGTATTTTTTGGTTAAAACACAAAGGAGTCACTAAGTGCTATAATAATTAGTTACACATCTTTTTCTTACCATCAGATTTTGAAAATGGTAGCACCGAAAGTTCAATGAACCAAGTAAAGGAACCTTCCTAGTCCCTTCTTTTAGTCAAACTTCACTTTCATTGTTTTGAAGAAACCTACTCTCTTGCAGGTATTTTCCAACTTGAAATAACTAACTTGTTGAAATATTTTGACCAGTGTTCATTCAAGCTTCTAAATTTACACAGGAAAAGCATAGCTAAAAAAAAAAAAAAAACACACACACAAACACACACACACACACGCACACACACTCTCAGGTTTCGAACCTGGGAGCTCCAACCTAAAACCCTCACCTCCATCAGACGCTCTGATTATTCTTTTATCAGCAGCCATATCCACCATTTGGCTTATAATGGTAGTTAGAGGACAGATGACGGTTAATCAACATCAGCATCAGAATATACCCTTTTTTTCAGTTCTAATTTTTGCTAAATGCATTTCTGGTGTCATATAAACACTAGAGAGACATCACATTAAAGATGTTATAAAGCCATATATTATAAACCAAAACTTTTTCCGGCAAATCAAGTAGGGGAACATGCATCCGCCGTGCCCCCACCTCTTTCCACGGCTCCAACAAAGAGAAAAGAAGAGGAAAGAAAGGTGGAGAGCTTGTATAAGAATATAAAAGTTTTGCTCGTGCAATCCCAGCATATCAGTATACAAGACGAATGAAGCACCGCTCAAGCATGCATGAACAACAAACCGAGGTGTGCATACGACGTCACAAACATTCCTGCAAGAGATGGAAAAACGTAGTTTGGAAAATAATAATAATAAAAAGAGAGCAAGAAACATTAAATTTCATATTTCTATTCCCCGTCTTCCTATCACACCAAGCAACATAAATCTATACAAGTAAAAACGGATATGGAAAGGATGCAACGTACTTTTGGAAAGAAGGTGAAAAGGGAAACGGGACGTAGTTGGCATGGTCGTTGGGTTTCAGCTTACTGATAAGGATGTCGCGAAATTAACGTTATCAGCAAATATTCAGGGAAAAAATTACAAAACAACAAAGTTAAGCATTTTCAATTCTCTCTAAGCGATCACAACCACACCTTCCAGAAGATTTTCTTGGCTCGTCAACTAAAACCTACACAAGGTTATAAATGAATCGACAAGCAGTAGTTCCTTGTTCGTATGGTTTCTACTTTCTAGTAAGCATGCTCAAAGCAGTTAGAGATTCTAACTTATAAATGATGTATGATCTCACAAGTCACCATAGTGGTATAATTAGAGTTATCAATTTATTAAACTGGATTCATGTTGACTGTGGGAACTAGACAGAAAAAAGAAAAGCCCCGAAAGAGAGATTATTTAGGTTTCGACTAATATGGATTCTTTCTTACAAATGCATAAAAAGTGGCAAGATAAAACGGGTGAATAACAAACTTGATCAAGATATGGGCACACCACATCAGTAGCTATATTTGTCACCGTTCATTATAACTTCATTCAAGAAGAGAACTTGCAATCTAAATAAGGAAGGGGAAAAAATGCAAATCATGATGTAATGAGAAAGTACCATAAGAAATAGGTGAGGAAAATTCACTTCTAATTTTGATCCACGCCAGTGTTTGACTCCGTCGAAGTGTTTTCAGATTTTGCACTCTCATCAACTGGTTGTTTGACAAATTGTTTACTGCGTGCCACTCGAATTGATCTTCCCATAAAGACCTAATAACAAAATCTCTTTTAGCAAATCTTCATTTTAAAACGGTCTTGTACATTCAGATACAGAAGAGAATAGCATTTCAATCATACCCCTTGCTCGTGTTCGCAAACCACAAATAAAAACCAGCACCATTATTAAAAAGACAAACTTACCTTTCCTTGTACACCCAAAAGAGCTGCCTCAGCTTCTTTCTTGGATCTGAAAGACACGAATCCATATCCCAAGGATCTTCTTGGATTCTCATGAAATATGACTTCCGCAGAAACAACACTATGACCCTCTGAAGTAAAGAATTCCTTGAGATCTTTAGCTCTGGCTTCATACGACAAATTCGCCACAAACAAATTGAATGTCACTTCTGGCTTTGGTTGTGGAGGAGTGCCAACTTTCTTCGTTCTTGGTCTTGCATAATCAATCTTTATAACACGACCCTCCAATTCCTATAGCGTGTAAGGTTCCAATATAGAACAAATAAATTAATAGCCCGTTTAGGTGAGCTATTAAAATAGCTATTATTCTACTCAAAAGCAATAAGCATTTGGTTGGGCCACAGCTATGGTTTAACTATTTGAATATTTCGTTAATTCACAGCAATTCAACTCAAATCCAAATTTTTACCTTTTAGAAATCCGTATCGCACTTTTTTTCCGACGTTCTATTCAAATGTTATCTTTTAATATAAACAGTCCTGAATATTTGAATACACAATTCAAATTTTACATTTCAATACAAATACTCATATTGAATAAACATTCAAATGCAATCTATGATCCAAATGGGTTCCAAATTCAAATTAGAAAAATAAAAGTTCCCACTTCCAAATTGCTTTCGTATCACATTTTAGATTAACAAAATCAGAAATAAATAATGCTTACATACGATTGCAGATTATTGAGAGCAGCAAGAGCCTCCTCAGGTGAACCCATTGTCACAAATGCCAATCCCCTATTTCTGGTCTTGTCATACATAGAAAGCTTACACCAACACAAACCCATATCAGAACCACTATATACAAACACACACACACACACACACACACACACATATGTATGTATGTATAACGAAAAATTACCCCAAAAAAAACTAAAAGGAAAGAGAAAATCGAAAAAAGAACCTCCACGTCTTCGACGGTCCCGTACTTCTGGAAGAGAGCACGAATGTCTTCCGGGGTACAATGCCAAGGCACGTTCTGAGCATACAACCTGCTCTTCGAAACCTCCTCTGCTTCGGACCCAGTTTCGCTCACATGAGGAGACTCGAGAGCTTGCTCTTGGGCGGCGGTGGAAGAGAAATGGGGAACCGGGTTTCCATCTCTTCTGGTCTTAGCGAGACGTGAAGAACGAGTGTTGTTGTGGTTATGCGAGAGAGGAAAGTGGCAAGTCAGAGAGCAAGAAACCGAGATATGGGACTGCGTGTTTCTGTGTGGATTTTGCAGACAACAAATATGTCGTTCGGCTGGGAAACATGTCGTCGATGGGGAGAAGATAAGGCGGAGTAAAGCCATGGCCTGTTCCTGCAAAATCTCTGAGCTTTGGTTGATGACTCTGTATGTGAGTTAGTTTTGGTTTTGTTTGTTTTCCTCCGATGGCTGTTTGGATAAGGAAGATATTTTTGGGCCCAAATTGATCGACGACCATGCGACATTGTCGTTTTTTTTGTCTAGGTTGAGAATGGTGAGTTGACGTGGCTTTATTTGGACTTTTGACCAAATCGAAGCGACGTCATGAGATTTTCATTTTTCTTCATCTACTATAGCGTTGTTGCCCCTCAAACCTATTATCTTTAATAACTTATCCCTCAAACTTTTAATCTTTATAATTTATCTCCGAAACTTTTTAAATTGTTATAATATGTCTTGTTTTATTAATATAAAGTTGAATATTTAAATTTAGAATCTTTGAATTAGGATTTATATTATATTTGACTTTTTTTAAAAAAACCAGAAATAGGATTTTCTATTAAAGCGCACGTGGGATTCGCATAATCAATTTAGGAAGTTAACCAAATAGGGTACAACATAAAACTTAGAAAATTCAGGAATCAAATTACAAATAATTAAGTTTGGGGACAATTTGCAAAAGAATCATAAATTTAGAAGACAACAATGCTCAATATCCTCTTACTACAAATCT
>JAFMPE010109267.1:249-12972 GCA_024759925.1 Ficus religiosa | reverse complement strand
AGGTAAAATTTTGATAGGGGCTATATGAAAGTTTTTAAATTTTAGTGGGGTTATATAGAGATCTTTAATTTCTAATGTGGCAGAATAGAAAAATCATAAAATTTTTGATGTAAAATTGAAAGGAAAAAAAATTCTAGTGGGGCTATAGCCTCCACTTGCCCCCAACTACATCCGCCCCTGAGTGAGACCAACGTACCCCATCAAGGCTATTGCGTGTTCGTTTGGATCATAGTTTGAGTTTAGATATTTTACAACGTTGCATTCAGATTGAGTGCATGAATCATAATGTAAAAGTTGAATTGGATATTTAAATTGAATATGTGTTTGAATAGTTTTATTAAATATTATTTTTAAAGTATGTGTGTTTGAATAGTTTTGTTAAATATTATATTTAAAGTATGTAAATGTACAAAAACGAGTTTGGTACATATTTTTACAAAGTGATGGACAAATATCAATTTTGCTCCCTAAGCTTTGGTGTTATTTTAACTTTGTTTTATGAACTTTGAAGACTGGTAAAATGCTCCATGAATTATGAAATGTTATCATGTTTGCTCTTTTGTCAATTGAATCGATGGAATTGGCCCTAAACTTTAATATTCACTAGAAAAAATTGTGGATTTGATGACGGTTATTAACCGTTATCTAAAGTTAACACGACGGTAAGACAACCGTCATAGAATGTTTTGAGATATCACGATGGTAAATAAACCGTTATGGTATCTTAATATTCCACGACGGTTTACACTGTTGTCAAATAGAGAAAAAATGGAGCAAACTTTGCTAAAGTGAGAACTTTATATGACAGTTTTTGTTCAAAACCATCGTATAAAGTCCACTTTAATTAAAAAACAATTTGGCATTTTTTGGTGATTTCCCAATAGTGGCCTAACCCGTGTGTTATCCAATACACGGCTCAGGATAGGATTGATAAAATATTAGCTACATTTTATCAAAGTAAAAAAACCATCCATTGCATTACAAGTTTACATATCATATTTAATGAATTACATTACGAATTTAGTCCATTCTCCCCTAATTAAGTCCATGTCATCACAAGTATAAAATTCTTTTCTTTTAACTACGTCAAATCTATTCAACACTATGTCCCTTATAAAACCTAAAACAAAATAATCACATTTGACACTTCCCTCTTAGTGAGGATAAGGATGATCCAAGATTTTCGCTTTAGGGCTTGTTTGTTTATAAGTTCATTTTAAACTAAATTGTACTTTTTTCATCATGATTTTTGTCTTTTTCTGAAAAAAGTTTTTTGTCTTTTCTAAAAAAGTTTTTTATATTTTCTAAAAAATTACTAATGAAACTTAAAAAATCTTAAACTAAACTCATTCACCAAACACCTCCTTATAGTCTTGTCTCTTTTTAATCCCTTCTCCGGCTATAAGCTTCCAATCCATTAGGGCCATAGTAAGTTTGGAAAATTCAAAATAATTAAGATGCATACTATTAAGATTAAATCAAAATTTATGTTATGAAAATTGACTTACATATTCATTAGATTAGTAAAATCATCCCGTTTCTTCTCTCGAAGAGAATTAAAATAAAGGACTAGGTCCTCGCATGGGTTAATAACTCCCAAAACCCAATGTCTCCCTCTATTATGTGGCACAAGATAAAGTCGCCCTTTAGGTGGGTCACGCAAAAAGGCGACAAGAGAAGGAAAAAAAAAAAAGCATGGCGGGCCAATTTAATCATATCAAATTCACATTCACCAATAATGTTAAAAAATCTGAGCATACTACACTAGAAACTAATTTCATACGACTAACCAAACGAAATTCTATTTTGACATTTCATCGAGTATGTGGTGGGTGGCAAAAAAAAAAAAAATACACGGAATGTAGTCTATAAAGATCTTAAACTGCCAAAAAATTGGACAAAATATTCATCTACAAAGAGCAACAATAAAAAATCCAAGCATACTACACTAGAAACTAATTCAATATGATTAACCATACACAAAACAAACAAATAATCGGTTCAATTTAATCAAATCAAATTCACATTCACCAAGAACGTTAAAAAAATGTAGAAACTAATTCGGTATGATTAACCAAATAAAATTCAATTTTAACATTTCATCGAGCATGTGGTGGGTGGAAAAAAATGCATATAGTCTACAAAGATCTTAAAATGCCAAAAAATGACACAAAAGATTTGTCTACAAAGTGCAACAATAAAAAAAATTGAACAACAATAAATACACAAATTACACTCCAAGCAAGTTACTAAAGAATTGTGTGTTCGCATTTTTGTTTGAAAACAATAAATTGAGCAATATGGAAGTCACCTTGCCTTTCTTTGATGCAAAATAGTCACGGCCTTGATGGGAAGACAAGGTGATAGCAGAAAAAGGAGAGAGAGGGGATGGCGGTATTGCGGGCGACGGTAGAATGAGGGAGAGGGGATGGCAGCGTTGTGAGCAACGGTCGAATAAGTAAGAGGGGAGGGCAGTGGTGGCGTAACCGAGAGAATGAGAGCGATGGAAGGTGGCAGGAAAAGGAGATAGTGGGTAGGAGAAATCTTTGAGTGGTTGAGAGGGGGAAAGATGAAATTGATGAGAAAGGATGAGGAAAGTGGATTTAAGTTAAAGGTTTACGCGGAAATTTCAAAACACAAAATTTCAAAATTTTAAATTAATTTTTGGAAGATTACATGATGGTTTTTGGCTGAAACCATCGTGTAATCCTTCACAGGATACGACGATGGTTTTTCGTAATCATAAAGATATTAATTTTGAATTAATTTTTTTATTGTAGTAGTGCCAAAGTATGAAACATGGGATATTTTTGCTAATGATTTAAAGTTCGAGGCATATTCTTGTTAACTACTTAAAGTTTGAAGGATATAAATACTAGTTTGCAAAATTTCAGCGGTAAAGTTACAAGAATATTAAATTTCAAGCCTAATTTCATATATTTAACTGATAAAAAGAGCAAACATGATAACATATTATAATTCAGGGAGTATTTCTACCAGTTTTCAAAGTTTAGGGAGCAAAGTTAAAAAAACAAAAAACAAAAACAAAACAAAATTCAGGAAGGAAAGATGAAATTTGTCCAAAAGTGAATATTTGGATTTGAATTAGAATTGAAATGTTGTGAATTGTGAAAACATTTAAACAAACTTGAACGGTTTCACCATTATCCAAATATTTCTTTTTTTTTTTTTTAATTAAAAAATTCTTATTAGATATACACAACCAAACAAGTACCGAGTTATATCAAATTAAAATATGGTTATTTACGTTTTAATAGTCCAATACTAATTCAATAAATCTTTAAAAGGTATGACATTTGGGAGCTCGCTAATTTTTTTTTTATCATATCTGTCGTAAAATTATCTCACCTTTTTCTTTTTAATTTAAAAGAGAAAAAATAGTTTCCGTAGTAGGAAAAAATAAAAAAAAAATAAAAAAAAAAGGGAAAAAAAAAAAAAAAAGTCGTATCTGGGTTGACAATTGTGATTGTGTCTTTCATATCTGATGCGTACACTTCACTAATATTCCCAATTTTGAAGGCTTGGAACACTCAAAGTGGTGCTGAATTCAATCTAGATGGACCTATCGGTCAAGTGTAGGCCATGATTTTTGACAGGAACATTCTATTTGCGGGGACACAGGTAACATATTATTAGAAATTTCCGAGTTTTTGAAGTTTCTACAGTAGAAGCGATTAATCTGAATGTGATTTAATGTGTCACTTTTGCTCTTTGCAGAATGGCCAAATATTGGCATGGAAAGATAGTTCAGAAAGTGAAACTACTACAAATCCCTTTCAACCAGCACACGTGCTTGATGGCCACACTCGGGGCATAGTATGTTTAACCATTGGTCGGAACATGCTCTACTCTAGTTCCTTTGATGGTACAATAAAGGTAAAGCTTGTTTTTCGATCTTTTGTGTATTGGTGTTATTCTCTGCTCCTGTAATGTTTATTTGATTGATAAGATATTTTGTGTTTTACCAGAAATGGGATCTTGGTACTTTACAATGTCTTGTGACAGCAAAGGGGCATTCTAGCGCAGTGATGTCTCTTACTTGCTGGGATTACTATTTGGTGTCCTATTCATTCGACGGCACTATAAAGGCTTGGGGAGCCACGCCAGATGGCGGCTTGGAAGCGTGCTATACGCACGAGGAGAAACAGGTATAGTTGATTCTAACGATTTACAGTTGACCTCTCTCTTTTTCTTCCGTCAGCTGTTATCTAAGTGTACTGAAGCAGTGAATTGAGATTGAGTTTCACGTATTCTATATTTTTATGTTCTACTGGTGTCTTTAGCACGAGTCCGCTTAGACATTGTTTCAGTGTTTTATACGATGATCTTTTCTTCCACATATTGGTGATGTTGGATTTGGAGTTTAAACTATTCACTTTTGTATGTTTCAGGGCGTTCTTGCACTTGGTGGAATGAGTATCCCAATGACACCGAATGAAGAAGTTAGGCATGACATTTTGTTTTGCTCTTGTGATGACAATTCTGTCCATCTATACGAATTACCATCGTATATACTGAGGATGAGTTTGTTTTCTCTTTCATAGCCAAGTTCTAATCCTCTCTCTCGCGAAAATATGGTCAAGCCGTTCTAGTGATGATGATAACATATATGAACTGATTTGCAGTTTTGAAAAGAAGGGCAGCGTACTTGTAAGACAAGAAGCTCGATCGATTGACGTCCAAGATGGCAATGGAGGACTCTTCTTCATTGGGGATGGGACTAGCCTTATCACTGTGGAAAAAATGGCTTCTTGAGTCCATGATAGATAGCTGTAATAACGGCATTATAAATAGTTTCGTAGCTTTATTATGTTTTAGGAAGCTATTTAGATAGTAGATTCAGTGAATTATTCGATGTATAATGTATAAACAACTCGTGATTTATTAAATGAACAATTATGTGTTGATAAATTTGCACAAGATTAGTAGCCTGAGTAAGTGCCAACATTGTTGGGATGTGCTCGTAACCGTGATGATGCGAATTATCGTCCCATCTATGTAACTATTTATTTGTTGTAAAATCAAATCTATTGATCATTGTTATTTATATATCCTTTTGTTTTGATTTATTGCTCAATTATTCAATATATTCACTTAATTATCTCTTCTAGTCATGAACTACGGGCTTATGATTAAAAAATTTAGGGAAAAAAAAAAAAAGGCAGCGTCATAATTGAATTCCAATTCATATTTATATACATACTTAATTATTCTGAACGATATTTTTATAAAACAAAATAGTTTGGGGAACAAACGTGCACGTTTCACAAACTATGGGTATTAAATTTCTCAACTTTTTGTTTTTTGTTTTTTTTTTTTTTAACTTTGAATTTATAATGTGATATGAATACCCTTAAAATAATAGCATTAATAATAATATTAAGACGTGTATCTTAATCTATATCCAAACCGCCTGACTTGATTATAGTAGGATCACAACATCTCTTGTCATTAATCCTATAAAAAAGGGGTTGATTTTTCACGGAAGGACCACCAAAATTAATTTCCTTTTTATCTTCTGCTTTCTCTCTCTACTTTTTCTCTCCTCTAATTACAAGACAGTATGGCTCGCAAATTTTCCATATTTGGACGTACAATTTCATGGTAGTGTGTCTTAGTTTCGGCTGCAATAGTCACATGGGCAGGCCTTGTTTGAGTTTCACGTATTCTACACTTTTATGTTCTATTGGCATCTTTAGCACGGGTCTGTTTAGACATTGTTTCGATGTTTTATATGATAATATTTGCTTCCACATATTGGTGCTGTTGGATTTGGAGTTTTAACTATTCGGTTTTGTATATTTCAGGGCGTTCTTGCACTTGGTGGATTGAGTATCCTGGTTTAGGAAGCAAAGTAAGAGTAACTCGAAAATTTAGTAGATATAGATTAGCGTAATCTTTTATTATTATTATTGTTATTTTTTAAGATTGCTTCTCTTCTTTTTTGAAATGGAAATTATGATTCAAGATAAAACGGATATAAAAACAAGTTTGCTTCTCTTCTGAAAAGCAAGTTGGGAGTTTGTTATCACCAAAAATTGCATTTATTTCTTCTTAGCTCCACGCTATTTCCATTGCAATGTTTTATTCCTAATCCTTGTCTGTATCTACATAATTGTCATATGCAAGCCAACCCATATATGTTCATGGGATGGTAGAAAAGGTTATTGGCGCATTATTCTCCTAAACTTTTTTGTGCTAAAATTACTAATTCTGATAATTAATCATCTAAATTTATTAAATTATTACAACAATTAAACGTGGTCTAAATTAGTGACGGATAGACGGAGTTAATTTTTATATTTGAAAGTTTATGGGGGCAATTTGTTAAAGTAGGGGGAAAAAAAGATATATGAAGTATTAAAAACAAAAGAGGAAGATGGCTTTCAAATTACTTTTTTTTTTTTTTTTTGTGAACTTGTGGGTTTGGAGATTCATACTCTATACCTTTAAATGGAATCATATACGATATTACCGTTAGGTTATACCTATAAGCACCTTTTAAAATACAATTTGGTAACTTGAATGAAGTATTCCTTTAGTAACTTGAAAATAACATGTTGAACATTTCTTTTAAAAATAAATACTTTTAAAGTTATTGTATATTTAAACAAATTTTGAATTCCACCATTTTTTTTGTTTCACGCTATCCCTTCCTCTTTTTCTAATGTCTTTTCTTTTTTATTATAAGTTTATCTTTTTATGGAATTTTTTTTTCTTTTCTTGATCGATATATATATATTTTTTAAATTTTATTTTTACATTTAGACTTTATTTGCTTAAATTGAGGAATCACATTTTTAGTTTAAATACAAATTTTAAATTGGCTAGTTATTTTAGGTTTTTTTTTTCTTTTTTAAGGGACGAATTTTTTCTTTATTTTATTTTTTAAATGGATATTTTTGTCAGCAGAATATAATCAGTTTTATTCTTTATTTAATTATATATATAAATTTGTTTTCAGATATATATATATATATATTAAAAAACTATGACTTTAATTGGCCATCTGAGATGAAGTCCTATAGATATACAAATTTATGAAAAAAATTACTTTATTGTTATATATATACATGGAGTTCTATTTACTTTCTTTTGGGAATAATAAAGAAATGTAAAAAGTAATAATTTGAAATTTGAAATTAATTGATGGGGTGGTTTTAGTAGGAGTGTGGGGGAGAGAAGAAGGAAATAGACCTTCCCCTCTGCTATATAAAAAAATAAAAATAAATAAAAATAAAAATCCCACTTTTCTGAAGCATATATTTTTTGTAAATTATCTAACATCCAAATCTCCAATCCTAGTAGTATACGGTCAAACAACTCTCTCATCACTCTATTAATTACCACTTTCCATTCAAATTCAATTATTTTTTTCTTTTGATTTCCCTTTTCTTTTCCTAATATTACGTTTTGTATATCTAGAGGACTTCTTCTCAGGTTCAACCCTTTTTCCACAACTTACTACAGTTTCCTTTTTCTTATTCAAAACAAGTCAAAGATAACTTGTGTATCACGTAACAAGTTATATTTAACCAAAAATCCACACTAAATCAAATAAGATCTTTGTTTTTTGCACAAATCTTTTTTTTTTTTTTTAAATGCCTGAAATCCTACTTCCAATAAGTAATATAACTAAGATTTCTTTTTCCATTTCAAAAACAAGAAGAAGGTAGCTTAAGTACTACGCAAGAGCTTGTATATATATAACCTAACCTAAATCTACCTCTCCACATAAACAGCAATACCTGCAGCAGCCATTCCTCATTCCCATCCACTCTTTTCCGCTCTTTCTTTGATTTTCTTTCGCCATGTTCTTTTTTAATCAACAGTATAGTATTCTTTCAATCTAGTACTAGTTAATAAATAACAGGATCTAGATAAGTGTGTTTATTTATTGTTGCATTATGTATAGAATTAGGTTTTTTACTATGATTTAGTTCTTATAAACTTTTTTTAAGGTGGATTTCTAATTTGATGCAGAATAGGATTAATATTTTTTTTAATTTAAATTAAATTTTCTTTTATTATTTATTTAGCTTTGATTTTACTTTTAAAGAATATTTTAATCACAAATAGTTATATTTGTTTTAGGATTTTGAATCAGACTTGCTTTAGAATTTCTCCCCTATAAATAAGTCACTCACATGTTTCTTTTACATTGAGTTTTTAGTTTACTTTTTTTGAGTTCTTGTTTTCTCTATACGGTCACTTTTTTCTCAAGAGACCGTATACTGAAAACAAGAATTTGAAAGAAGAAAACTGCGTAAATCGTCACATAATTCCTAAAATTAAAAAAAAAAATAACTAAACATGTTTACAAAATACCAATACAATTTGGAAACAAACAAACGAGTGTGTAGATAAACCAAGAAAGCTACAAAATACCCATACGATTATTTTTTATCGTTTTCCAGACAACTCATCGACTACAAAAAGAAGACAGAGGAAAACGACAAGACTGTAAAAAATAAAAAGGGGGAAACTAATATAATATATAATGGGAAATTGCCCCTTTTTATTATTATTATTATATTGTCTCTGTGTGCACGTTTTTCTTTTTTTTTTTTTTTTTTTTAAGTTGAACCTACGCGCTTTGCATGTGGAGATCATATGAGGAAAAAAATTTGAATTAGTTTGTATAAATTTACGTTTCTGTATGTTGTGTTTTGCTTTTAAATTCGAAAAGTATATTCTCTATTTTGAATTTTTACATTTGTACACATCAGATTATATTTAATATATAAATTTATAGTATTTATCGGTTAATACTTAATTTTGATATTAAATTATCCAAATTACCCTTAAAAAAAAAGACTACAACTATGTATTATTTGTATTTATTTAAAAAAATATACTATGTGTATTAAAATTTTACATTTTTTTATGATTACAATATATTTAGTGCATATATCTATATGTTTTTTTGATCAACACTTAATTTTTATATCTAAAATATCCAAAATATCATTTAATTTAAAGAAAAATATGGGGTTAAAAAATTAAATTATCCTATTTATATTTGTTTTAAAGATTATATTTTAACATTTTATAAAAAGTATGTTTTTTTAAATATAAGTTATTATTGAAAAAATTAAGTTACGTGGACCCCACTCTCTTTTCTCTCTTTCCCATGCACAATCCCCCTTCCCTCTCTCCTTAAAAAACGTTTATCATCCTTTCACTTCTTCCCATGTGCAGCCATCTCTCTCTCTATCTCTCTCTGTCTATGCTCTCACTTGTACCCTTCCACATCTCTCTCTCTCCCCCTCTCTCACAGTCTTTAATGCCCAACAAACGCCACAAAAAAAAAAAAAAAAAAAAAAAAAGCCAAAGAAAAAGAGAGAAGAGAAAAGAAAATGTGACATGTGGCTGAAGCAGAGGGAGAATGAAAATTTGGGCAACATTTGCTCTTTTAAATATTGGTAGGAGATGGAAGGGAAATTGCTTGCTTAAATAGAAGAGAACAAACATGGAAACTAACGCTCTAAAGGGAAACATTTAGAGACTTTACACAAGGAACGTCAATATTTCCAATATTTACTTCTAAGTTCTACTTATTTCTATATCTCTGAATGATGACTTATTCGTACAAATACCCTTTGAATTTTTGGAATTTGACAATTTAGTTCCAAAACTTTTTTTCATTACAATCCGTCCCGGAATTATAATTTTTGGTAATTCAATCTTTTTTACTCAAATTTGTTAAAATTTGTGCAGTCTTTTGCACATAACTTGCAAATTATAGTCCAAAATGAGTATTGTTGATCATTTTTGCTTAACTTCAATATTGTTTTCTTTGAAAATTTGATTATAATTCAACTTTACTTAAACTTAAACCTAAATTTTAAAAGAAATTTGTATTGAAATTAAACAAAAATGATCAACGTAATCCCTTATTTTAAGCAACAATGTGTAAGTATTGTGCAAAATAATGTCTTAATTGTAGTCAATTTAAGTGAAAATGACTAAATTGTCAAAAATTAGAAAGTCACGGGGTTAATTGTCAAGAAAAAAAAAACTTTAGAAACTAAACTGCGTACTTCAAAAAGTTCAGATGGTATTGATACAAATAAGCCTAATATTATTTTTCACACTACTTGGAATGGAGATGTGAAGAGTTACATCATCTCTAATATATCCGTCTTATACCAATACTTCCAAAATTATCTAACATTCAAGAGGGGAAAAAAAACCAAGGAAAGTGCATTAAGAACAATTCCAGTAAGGCATTAAAAAAAAAAAAAAAAGAATAAACTAGCACAAAGCAACCAAAGTTGTTTAAAAAAAAAATATATATATATATATAGCCAATATATTCAGCAATCAATAAATACATATAATATATTATACAAATATAGTTTTATGTTTGACAACAAATCAACCAGCGTATAAAGCAAACATTCAAATGCGAAAAATTAAAAGCAATACGGCATAATACAAGTAAAAGTACATAACAGTGAAGTTCTTATAAAGAAAATTAATTTACCTCAACTTAATATTTTAGAATACTCATTAAAAAGTGAAAATTATAATTTTATAACAAGTTTCAAAATAGTAAGGTTTATACGTTATTTATTTGGGGTTTTTTTAGGGATACTTATTCGGGCATTTAATATATAGGTGTATGTGGAAATGAAAAAAAAAAAAAAAAAAAAAAAGGGAGGATGATTGATTTTCTTTTATAACAAAATTTAATTGCGTAATTAAGTCTATAAAAGTTGTCCTTTTATATCATTTTATTTGATTTTTTTAATTAAAGAATTTAATTAATAAGGATGTGTCAAAACTCAAGTGAGATAGAATCACCCTAAATAAATTAGATATTTATATCTTGGCTCGATTCTCGATATTCTTTTAATGAGTTATGTTTCTTTTTTCCCCCTACAAATTCGAATCGTAATCTTGAATTTTTTTTATTTTTTATTTTTTATTTTTTAAATTAGTATCTTTTTTTTTTGGTTTAAATTTGGAGAAAATTTTCTTGTTTTTAAGTTTTTTTTTTTTTTTTTTCCTTAGAGCTAAAAATCTTGTTTCTAAAATCAGAACTAACATTGAGATTAGGTTAGGTTGGGTTTGAGACCAGAGTCGAAGATGACATTGGGTTAGAATATAATCCTGATCTTGGCCCCAACCAACCCGGTCCTGACATCCTCCCCCAGTCTCCACGCTATCCCAACCCTAGGCTGTAGCTTCGACCCCAATCTCTACCTCCGATCATGGCTTCGATCCTAACTCCAAGACTTTTCAAAAATTTACAAAAAATAATACCTGTCATGAAAGAATAGTTTCATGGCAGATCACGAAAGTAAAATATAAGTTGTTAAGGGTAAAAAATATTAGAACAAAACAACTATTTTAATTTTATAAAATTTAGTGATGAATTGTTTCCGGTCATTATGAGACCATTAAAAAGTTGATGTAACAATTAAAACAATAATATCTTTGATATGTTCCTATCATAGTTCATAAGTTTAGAAGTGAGCAAAAAGAGAAGGAAAGAAAAATGAGTGTTATCTCTCTTTAAGTAAATTACCCTCTTAACCCCATTCTAGATTTTTTTTAACAGCTTTTTTTTTTTTTCTTTAACGAAATAGTAAATTTGAGTTAAGTTTTCTTCCCCTTACCAGCAAGATTGGGTAATCTTGTATTTGTTTTCCATATTATTTCAAATTATTGTCATTTTTTTCTTTTACTTGAATTTGAAGAAAGTTTCTTGCTTTTAAGAAGTTTTAACTAAAATTTATTGTTTCGAAAATCAGGATCAACATTGAGGTTATTTAGGGGTTGAGACCAAAGTCAAGGATGAGGTCGAGGCCATAAATATAATCATGATCTTGGCCCCGACTAGTCAGATTTTTACCTTTTTCCCTAATCTCCACCGTTTCCAAACCCAAGGAAGGAGCCAAGCATAAATATTAGTGGGATCATATGCCAACTTTTTTTTAAGAAAAATAAATAACATTAAAAATTTTTGTAGGATTGTGTGAGAATTTTTAATTTTTAGTAGTGACAAAGCAAAAAAATCATAAAAATTTTGGGGTAAAATTAATTTTAGTAGAGGCTACGTGAGAATATTTAATTTTTAATGGGGCAAAATAGAAAACTATAAAATTTTTAGGGTAGAAATTAAAGAAAAAATTTTCAATCCTTGGATAGATCCGCCACTTTGACCACGACCTCTATCTCTGACCTTAATTCTGACCCTAACTCCAAGACCTTTCTTAAATTTTAGGGGGTGTTTGGATGCCAAGTTTAACTAAGTTAAACTGTACTTTTTTTTTTGTCTTTTTTTGAAAATTTTTTTTATTTTTTCTGAAAAAGTTTTTTATCTTTTCTGAAAAATCAACAAAAATTACTATTGAAACTTAAAATTTTTAAACTCAACTTATTCACCAAACACCCCCTTGGAAGAATAATACACTTCATGGAAAATTTAGTTTTACAATGTATCATAAAAAGTAAAATATAAGTTGTTAAGGGTAAAAATTTTAGGACAAAATAGTCATTTCACTTTTATAAAAATTGCAAATTTTTGATATTTGTAGGTTCATATCATTCATGATAAAATCATAAAGTATTTTATTGTAAACTGTTGCCAACCGAATTAATTATTTTCATGTATTAAAAATATGGTAAACTAGTTGTTAATTTTAAAATGCGCTAAATTAAATTCAAATTCCGGATATAATATTTAATAAA
>JAFMPE010109241.1:0-16032 GCA_024759925.1 Ficus religiosa | reverse complement strand
ACCCGATATCAAACTGTTTATAATGGGGGCAAATAAAACCTTAAGGAAAGTAATTTTTACGCCTCAAACCCTTTTGATTTTCTCTATTCTATTCCATTTCTTTACACCAAAACAGTTTTCCACCACCCACTTTCTTCAACAAGAACTGCATAATTTAGCTCGTTATTTCATGAAACACTAAGATTAGAGATGATATCGATGAAGGCATCTTCTGCGCAAGGAATTGTGAGACCGCCCATTGGATGATCAAATCCAAATTCTTCTTCAACTTGACTTAGCAACTCTTGGAATGAATGATGATTTAGTAATGACTCGGGAATCACAAATCGCTTCTTCGCATGCATTCTCTCCGACATAAACTGTAAAATGGCCTTTTGGTACATCTAGAGCCATTGAAGCTGCTTTGTTTGTGTTGGAGAAAGACCTTTGAAGCAATTTCTTAGCTGGAACTACTCCGGGCAAACAGAAACCCATGGTTATCTTTGTTCTGTAGAGGAAGAACAGGAAAAGGTGAGAGCCGGGAGAGGATATCCAAGGACTTAGAAGACAATGAAAGTTTTAGAAAATGTTATGACTTGACTGCCTACTAAACCCAACTGAATGCGTTTTTATAGTCGATCGGAAGGTTGTTAGAATATCACTTGTTGCTTTGAACGAGCGGAGATCACCCTCATTTCATTACCATTCATATATATCACTGTATAGTCTTTACACATGACCCCACTTTCTATTAGTAAAAAATTTTGTTAATAAAAAGTATAAGGATATATTTTCTATTGGTAATTTGGACCCAATCATGTTTATATGCTAACAACTAACCCTGCATTTTGTAGAACTTTTGTTCTATGGAATGAACGGCCAGAGGCAATTTGGACGGGGTCTACTCAGCAAATGAGCTCATTGGAGATCACATGGTATTGTCTTCTAAAAAACCATGAAGAGAATGCAAGATTTGTTATGTACTTGTACGGCTGATCATGTCACCTTTTTTCTGACACGCTAGCAAGTTTAAGACATCAAAGACTTCTCTGTCTTCGCCGGACCAGACCCCCTGAAGTCAAAGGAAAATGTAATTGTTTGAGAAGTCTACTATTTTGCCATCTCATACTTCCTAAAATAATGAGAAAATTACAAGAAAAACATGGTCTTGTCCCCCATCTGGATGGTACCTTTCAGGTAGGCACCGTTAATTATTATTTCGCCAAAGTATGGAATCTGTATGTTTCATGAAACCCCCATCTAGATGGTACCTTCAGGTTGGCACCATAAATTATTAGTTCGTCAAAGTATGGAATCTGTATGTTTCACTTTCATGATCGGGAGATTTTAATTTGTTGTTTCTCTTCAATGATGATCTCAATGAACTAGCAAGTAAGGAATGCCCTGATGCTTGAGAATAATGTTGAGAACTTGGATTGCTATTGAACTAGACCTTATGTGTGTGTTTGTTTATAAATATCGATCTCTTTGAGACATGAATGATTTATATGCGACCGAATGTAAGATGAAAAAGAGTAATATTTGATTGCTCTGCTTGGAGGCAAAGCTTTTCAAGCGATCAGAATTCACGTAGTACCGTCCTCCTATTCATCCGCATACTCATTCAAAGTTCAGCAGTGAAAACAAGAATGCCCTACATGTCGAAAAAAAAAAAAAAAACTTGCGGCAAGAAAAGAAATGAAAGAAGTAGGTGGAAAGAAGTGTATGGATTTGTTTATTGATATTGTGATTGGAAATTTATCATATTAAGATTAAGTATAAGGGTCCCGTTAGAAACATGTGCACCTGAAAGTTTGAAACATCACATGGTTTTTCTCTCCATTTCATTCTTAATGGCTAACATGAACTTATATTTTTATTAAAAAATTTAACGAACCAGTTGGATATTATTGACTGTTAAAAGGACAAGCCTTCTATTAGACGGAGAAGGTGCAAGTTTCTTCTGCCAAGAAAACAAACATAGACCAGCTGTAGGTATGTATACATGTGATGCCTAATTATGCACTTATATTTATCTGTAGGCCTCATCCAATTGCATCTCACCATACATTTCATGTTACATATAGGCCCCGAGAAACCGTGAGTCCTTCGAAAAATTTCAAGTTTTCTAAGAATAGGTAGGAGTGGGACATGGTGCTTATTTCTTTCCCAATGACGACTCAAGACAGCGCCATGTGATACCTCATTAGACCTCTCGACCCACACGAGAAGTCTTGCTCTACCATTCATGCAATGCAAGAGGAGATGTCATTCTTAACTCTTTGAATATAAACAAGACGGAAATTGGAGGTTAATCATTAAAGCAATTCGTAACACAAGCAAAGNAGAAACCGTGAGTCCTTCGAAAAATTTCAAGTTTTCTAAGAATAGGTAGGAGTGGGACATGGTGCTTATTTCTTTCCGAATGATGAGGACGATCGAGCTCAAGACAGCGCCATGTGATACCTCATTAGTCCTTGTAGCTCACTCGACCCACCAGAAGTCTTGCTCGACACACACGAGAAGTCTTGTTCTACCATTCATGCAATGCAAGAGGAGATTTCATTCTTAACTCTTTGAATATAAACAAGACGGAAATTGGAGGTTAATCATTAAAGCAATTCGTAACACAAGCAAAGTTTTCCTTGCCTTCCACTTCCATACTTGAAAATTTCTTTGTTTCTCCTCCACAGTTAAACATAGAAATGGGATTTCGTTTGCCCGGAGTAGTTCCAGCTAAGAAACTTCTTCAACGGTCTCTCTCCAACTCAAAGAAAGCAGCTTCGATCACGGTAGAAGTCCCGAAGGGCCATTTCGCCGTTTATGTTGGAGAGAGTGAGAAAAGGCGGCTTGTAATTCCCGTGTCATACCTCAAACAGCCTTCACTACTCCAAGACCTGCTAATTCAGACAGAAGAAGAATATGGATTTGATCATCCAATGGGGGGCCTAACAATTACTTGCGCAGAAGACGCCTTCATCGATCTCCTCTCAAGCTTGAATGCTTCATGAGACAACCTAAAGATTAGGAAGATTAATCAACAAAATTTTGTAAAACAGACACTGTCTATACTATAAATGTAGACACCTTTTTTTTTTTTTTTTTTTAAATTTCCTCTCTCTTATTATTATTATTTTTTCCTCATTCTCCTTTGCTTCATGTGGAGTGTAAAACAGCTCCCAAAATGAGAATTATACATATAAAAGATTGATTAGGATTGTTGAATCAATTTTTCTTCACGAGTATATGTTGTTTCTATTTTTTATTTTATCATTGATTTAGATCAACATGTTATAATCATAGTGACAGTTGAATTTTGCTTTCAAATGCGTAGCATTGACTTATGTTTTTTTGCCTTACAGTACACAGTTGTAGAGTTTTTCCACAATTTGTTTGTTCACATTCTATTTAGCATTACTATTCATCAATCTGAAAATCAAAAGAAATACAATATAATATTGTATGTCTACTCTTAGATGTTTAGATAGGCCGAAAATAAAAGGTGCAGTACTTAAAATCAGAAATGAAGTTTTTTTTTATTATTATTTTAATGTCATCGAAGTTTCTAGATTTACCAATATAAATCAAAATATTGGTCCGTTTGGTTCACCAGTTTGAGTTGGAAATTTTAAGTTTCAATAGTAATTTTTGTTAATTTTTTCAGAAAAGATAAAAAACTTTTTGGAAAAAAGATAAAAATTGAGATGAAAATTTTAGGTTCAAACCAGTGAACCAAACTGATGCATATTTTCCAAAAAGGAAAAAAGTTCTGAAAAGCAAATGACGTAGTCATTGAGGCAAGAAGAAAAAGTATAGGGGGACTTGGAGAGGCTAAAAATAAAAATAAAATAAAATAAAGAGGAAGTTGAGCCTTTATTGGCTTCGTCCATACCGTCCACAAAAGGTCCATTGGTGAAGGACAAGGAAAGATTAAAAATAATAATAATAAATAAATAAATAATAAAAACGTTGACACGGGTACTGGTCATGACAGTTTTCACCGATTATAAGTAGTTTTAAATTGCTAGAAAAGAAGTTAGAAAGATTGAAGTGGACTAACTTCATCTTTAGGAAATACTCCCGACACATTTGGATCGTAAATTATATTTGTATATTTATTCAAATTTAATGTTTGTTTTTAATGTAGAATTTGAATTGTGTATTTAAATAAAATATGTTTTTTATACTTTTTGTTAACACTAACATTTGAGAGAGGAGATCTGCTGTCTTCAAAAACTGTCTTAAATGCTCTCCTATTTATGAAAATCGACCGCGTGTCTCTGAAGGTTAATTTGCTTTAGACTTCGTTTGGTAAATAAAACTGATGCTAAAAAATAGTAAGAAATCAACAAATACAAATATACAAAATTAAATTTAAAAAAAAAAAAAAACCATCAAAGCTCATCAGATCTGGAAATAAGAAGACCCATAAAAATAAGCCATGGGAGTCATATTTTCTTACTCATCTTGTAACGCCCCCGAAACTAGTAGGTCAATTACAAGATAACTCATATAATTAGTCTAAAAGACATTATTTTGATTGACTACTTAGTTGTATCACAAGAACCATATGAGTCAAAATTCAGTAAGTAGACATATATGCACGCACAATCGTGTATAAATCCTCAACTTTCTATTGTGTCTATTTTCAGTCACTTTGAATGTTTTTAGTACTTAAAACCATCTTGGACTCCATCAAGTGTAAAATTTAACTTAATATCCATTAGGCCATGTGTTTCATGGAACCTGTTACATTTTAGTCGTCGTCGTGATTTCATTTCTATTAGAATTTCATTAGAATATCTTTTTCCTTTTTATTTCATTTCTAATATTATGGAACTATTGAATTCATTAGATAGCGGTTTGCATATTGAAAAATGTTTCCTTATATTTGGATTTCTTGTATATCTTGGAAACTCATATTTGATAAAATTAGAAAAGATTCTATTATTTCTCTATCCACAAATCAATATATAATATAGATGGATATATATGACATATGTAGCATACTTAATACTATATTATTATATATAAATATATAGTATTATTACACCTATATTATAATTCTGCTTAATATATATTTTACATATATTTTCCTATTTACATCGTTTTTAGCATACAATCTTGAATACTTGAACCGCGCTACCCTTTATTGGAAACCAAGTGCCTAAAACAGATATAAAATAAGAAATCATATAGATACAAAACATGCTATTATCATTCCTGTGATACAAAAAAAGGAGGAAAAAAAAAAAAGTGCACATAACCTTTCAAACTTATTCCAAAATTATGCTCATTAATTTATTAACATTATAGGCCGAGTTAAAAACTCAAAAACTCGGATGTTACACATCTTGATCAGATCCAGCAAGGATAAGGCCGGAAGTAGCGTAATAGACACCGAAAAAGAGAAGAACAGATTAGATCATGCGACTTTTTTGAAGCAAAAAAAAAAAACTCCATTAGTTCTCTCCGAAAGCGTCGATGAAGACTTTGGTTATTTGGAACAAATGGAAAGCGTTTATTATCGTCTTTGTTCATTTGAAAAAAAAAAAAAAAAAAAAAAGGCCAAAAAGATGGAAAAAAAGATAAAGGATTCTTCAATTAGATGCCCATAAGCTTATCGATCTGTACGTTGTGCATAAATTTACAAGCCAGCTCCTAAACTGTAGTACTTTGGTACACGTACTTAGAGTACCTTTTTTTTCTTTCCGCCAATGCTTCACTGTATAGTACAAATCCAGATGCTTGCAACTTGTATCACGAAAAGAAATAAATTCACCAAAAAAAGAAAAAGAAAAAGAAAATAAAATAAAATATGTGAATAAATAAATAAATAATATGGTCCTGATCAGAACTTATATATATGTGTATGTCCTTGTCAAATCATAAGAAATTGGTATATGTCTCAAGCCTGTTCCCTTTTCTGGAAGGTGTCAGCCACATAAACTTGTAGTTCGTATTTATCTAATTTACTCCTGCAGAGTTCCTTCAGAAGTGGTTGGATATCAATGCATTCCAAACAAACAAATACTTGTGACAAATTTCACCCACTTGGAATAATAATTTAACATTTTCATATGTAGCTTCACTTTGATTAATTTCATATGGGACCCCTTTATTGGATAAACCTCACCTGCTCTTCAAAATATGGTATGTCACATAACTAGTATATTTACTACAGCAAACATCAATTAAAAAAAAAAAAAAAGGCACATGCCCTAATTATAGTCCAAAGACAAGTCATTAGGTCGATTTTCCTTTTGCCCTTAGTTGGGATGACACTAGAAGAAATTCCCTGCTGGCATTCATGCTTTTGACATTTTCCTATTCATTTTTGACAAGCTGTTGAGTCCTTGTCCAAGGTTAAGACAACAATGATTATTGGCTAACCAAATATAGTTGATATTAATGAATATAAAAAATAATATAATATAAAATAAAAACTCACTTAACAAAATATCATGAAAAAAAATCAACAACTAAAATTAGATTCTGATATCCACTTGAGTGTAGGCAACTTGTATGGTCTATATATATAAAATATTCCTCTATATATATCTTTAAATTAGGAAAATGCATTCAACATAATTCAGCGAAAGAAAAGGGAAAAAAAAAATTTGTACTCAACAAATGCAAGTCTCCATCAAAACAAATTTATCGGCAAAGAATCCAAAGACAGAACCATGTGATGTTCAAAATTGCTGTTTTTCCCACTCACTCCACCAAATTTCTTCCACACCACTTACTCCATATTTTGATTGATTTTACATCTGATTATTTTTTCTATATATACGTATACTTGTTACCCCACTTCCAAACCAACTCCTCACCTTCTCTACTACTAAATCTTCTCTAGCTTTTTCTCTCAATTTAGTTGTGTGAACTCCCAAGTTGAAGCTCTAAAAATACATTGAGATGGCCATTAAATTTTCTTCTATTATTCCATCTAGGAAAAATAACCGTCAATCCGCAAACATCCCTAAAGGCTACTTTGCGGTGTATGTTGGGGAGGAGCAGAAGAAGCGGTTTTTGGTGCCGGTGGCGTTCTTGAAAGAGCCGGCATTTCTAGAACTGTTGAGCATGGCCGAGGAAGAGTTCGGATTCGATCACCCAATGGGAGGCCTCACGATTCCGTGTCCAGAAGAGGTCTTCGTCAATCTCATTTCTCAGTTAAATGGATCATAGTTTTCACGGCAGTGAGAGCGACACAACCGGGAAGTTTGTTCCCCACCCAAGGAATTTGCACATTCTAGTGCAATATCTCAAGAGCATGCCACGGACATCCAACGGCCGAGGCAAGTCCCGGCGGTTCAAGAGGCCACAAATGCATGGAAAGGAAAAATGAATGTATGCATTATCAAAAGGAAATCTTAAACTTTCCTGGTTTTATATTCTTGATCCATCCTTGTGATAACGGAGGGAAAAACAATACCCTTTTGATCTCTGTGTTTATAATGAGGTCAATTAGATATGTGCTTTATGGCCAAAACCTTGTTGAGTCATTTGATGGATCCAAGTTTTGAAGATCTAGAATGAAAAAATTTCCAACTTTCCAAGTACATCTTTTTTTTTTTTTTTTTTTTAATTCAACTAGTTGACAAGCACGTGTGTAGAATATACAAAGAAAGTAAAGCAAAGCAAAAAAACAAAAAAAAACAAAACAAAAAACACATAACATTGACGTGGTCATCACGTGATGATGACATGACAACCACGTGACGAACATGGGAGGGAGGACGAAAGCCTCCATTCACTCTTTTAAAGAGTGTTATAGACTAGTACCAGATAATCATGGGATTAGTGCATTTCAACATTGGTACCATTCATCAAAGTAACCCCTCAGTAGGTCAGAAGGGAGGGGTTTAAGTAGCAGCTCTCAAATTAAAAAACTATTGAGTGTTTTCATTACTCTTAAATAAGTCAGATCCAGGCCTCATACCGTGAGGGGCAAAAAAAAAAAAAAAGAGTACCCTGAAGGAAGGAAGGAAGGAAAATAAAAATAAAAATAAAAACCTTGCACCTGATCAATTTACTGAACTGAAATTGGAGACCACCTTTCTTTATTTTTCACACTGTTCCACTTCCCCCCCCCCCCCCCCCCCCCTAAAGACTGTCAATGGAGACTTACCAAAAAATAATTACGATCTACTCCATTGAAGCCTGATCTTTTACAGGTTTCATATTCTACCAAGAAAAATTATGACACTAGTAATTGAGCTTCAGGACATGTTGAGCATGTCTGATAGAGTTTTTTTTTTTTTTTAATCTGTTTTTGGCTTATTGAGCCCAAAAATTACTTTTGAAAATATTTGGTTGATCTGTTAGAAGAGCTTTCAACCTCCAAAAGAGCTTCTTGTCAAATCCAAAAAATTTAGCTTTTAGAAAAAGCTCTTCTGAATAGAATTTAGAACTTATATCAGAGTTTAAGCTAAATATTATAAACTTCATTTTTAACATTTTTATTGCTTATTATGAAACCATAAAATCATTTAAACTTCAAAACTATTTTAAAAGTGTAATTTCTAAACAATAATTGAAAAGTCAGCTTTAACTTCTCTCTCACGAGTTAGATCACATGATAAACTTTATTGTAACATTTTTATTAGAAAACTTGAAAATCATTTTGACTTCAAAATCTCTTTAAAAAATGTACTTATCAACACTTACTAAAAAATCACAATTTTTGCTCTCTTTTTCTGCTATCTTAAAACAAAAGCAAAAACTCAATCAGAAGCTCTATTCTCTCTCTCTTAAAAGTCGATAAAATCTAACCACCATTAAATAACCTAAAGTGTCACTCAATGAGACAAAAAATTTTCCCCCACTACATTTGTAGCATTTAGAATACAAATATCTTTTAATCGATCGAACCCAAGTATCTTTACAAATAAAAACAACTAATAGAACTAGTTTAAAGGAAGTTAACAAGCAATCTTATTTTTGAAGAAATTAATATCACACATGATCAGATTTTACGCCGTACATACTTGATAGTAGTACTTAACTATTTGTCCGGAAGCCACATATCACATACAAAAATATACCCGGTCCCCACTGTTGCATCTTTATGAAGCCTTTCCTGTATTGAGTAAGGTCAGCCACTTCTTATACTTTCTTGTCCATAATATATATAAATATTCTGCTGATTTCTTTTTTGGGTTTTTTTTTTTTTTCAGAAATTTCTCCAGCGCCGATATATTTAAAAAAAATTGTATAGTCTCAGTCCTTGTGGTCGATCTATCTCGTAAGAATGTGTATGTACTTGTTTGCGTATATCAAAAAAAAAAATTGTACAATCTCAATCACTACAATGTACTTTCGGGATGAGTTGGATGGCACACCCATGTGATATATTGTGACGTTTCAGGTGCTTATGTCTCTCCATACAAACTATCCCCAGGCCAATTTTCTCCAAACAACTCACTCCACATTTTCCAGATTTTCCAACTCATGAGCCCTTAACACCACATACAAATATATATATATATATATAAAAGACGTACATCTTCAGTCCAGTGGCCGTACTAGTCCAGCAAAGATATATATTTTTTTTAAATTAATGTAACTACTAGTTTATCTACATATAACGTTATGTGATTTTATGTGTATATCATATTACATTTTTTAAACTTTTACTAGTAATAACATGTATCAATCAAAATTGTTAGACATCAATATTGAAATTTGATGTTGGTGATATAGGTTATGAAATATAATATTACACTACAGGACCTATATGGCCGTTGGATTTAAGACTTTATCTTTGTATGTACGTGTATGAATTTGGCTTGACATTCATAATATATGTGTGTATACTGAACACTCATTATTCCATCTTAAATACTCACCTCTCTTTATTGCCAACCAGGCTCTCTGTTGGATTATTTTGTAGACCAGAGGCAGTCCATAATAATGGACAGGAAGACAATGCCATGTGACTCTCAATAGATCCAATAACATTAAAAGCCTCTTCTGTGTACACCACTCACCAAATGCAGCACATAATATGTGTCATTTACATGTACTCTATCACTGACCAACTATGTATACAATGGCAAATCATGTCCTCTACCGTTGCTTGAGATCTTTTTCTTTGCAAGCTTCTCATCCCCCAAAACGTGTGTGTGTGTGTCTATATATATATATATATATCGTTAACAATGTGTGGTCAAGCTTCTCATCCCCAAGAGTTACCGAGTCAAGATGAAGAAGAACTTGAATTTGATCATCCAATCGGCAGTCTTACTATTCCTTGCAGAAAAATGCCTTTGTTGATCTTATTGCTCGCTTTAGTGCCTAACTATGGGAGAACAATCACTATCAAAACTCACCGAGACAGTTTTGTAAAACATGGAATGTCAATGCCATGTACATATTTTTCCTTGGGGATCAAGAGGAAAATGTGCCTGAGAATGACATTAAATGTATATTTGTATATGCATATATTTGTTTGCAAGTCTTTCTTCAATGAATTACTTATTGAAGTCTTGGTTTCTTTAGATACTGTAGAATTCTAGTTAGTTGCAACAGTTGCAAAACCATCTCTATAGAATCTATGTGATCAGCACAATCTTAACCTTGCAAATAAATGACCAAAATAATATGTTTCCTTTTAATATATCCAATTGATGCTTCTTTTAACACTCATATATTTCTCGTATTCTTAGTACAAGTTAAATACAAAATCGTGTTAATTTGTGCACATAACTGTGTTAGTATTTAAGGTAATGATCAACACTATGAAACGCTAAGACAACTTTTACAAGCAAAATGATCTATTTACATTTTAATCTCATCAAGGATAATTGTTAAGAAATATATATTGATGATCAACACTTGGAAGCAAATAAATAAATGAGAAAATAATAACACACAACACAATAATTTCCAAACACAATAATTTTCATAAAAACTAGGAGTCTCATAAAAAAAATCTCATATTTAAGCCTTTTTAGCATAAATTAAGAACCTTTTTTTTTTTAGATAAAGCTAGAAAAGAACTAATTAGTTACAAATTCTGCAAAACAAATATAAAAAATTGTCATTAAAGTTGGAATAGTAATAGTACTATATTATAATTTATGAAAAAAATCGATGTTCTTTTTATAATAGCTAGTAAGTCATGTAATCTGTTTTTTTTTTTTTTAATCTTATAATCAGTTGAAAAGCCAAATAATCTTGTAATCAACATACAAAAATACCATCACTGCAAATTGAAAACCCTGAACTTGTGGAGACATCAAGCAAAAAAAGTAAGTCTTCAAAAATCTTTATTTTTTAAAGCTCTATTTTCTAATATCGCACCACTTTGGAAAAGAATGAAGATGGTTTAAATAGCACTTGAATTGACAAATGAACAAGCTTTCTTTTACAATAGGACAACATATAGTAAAACATTTTTTAAACGTCTATAATTAAATTCTAATACTTTGTATTTTAAATTTTTAAAAAAATTATAATGAAAAAGTCATTTTAAATATTCTTCTTAAAACCTCAAATTTACTTAAGCCGGTGCTATAATACACACAAAAATCAAATTGTCTAATGTTTAAAGTGCTCTTTAACCATGGTAATTAAAAATAAAATTTTTTTACTCCTTATATAGATTTCAAAACCCTCTATTGTTGCTTCGTAGCCGATGTGGGACTAGACTCCCCTTTTATTTTGCAAAAGCCTAACAATGCTAGTAAATATTTCTTCATTCATTTAGTCAAAGATAATCTGTTAGAAAGGACTCAACAATTGCATAACATGTTGTTAGTCTTTTAAGGATAAATTTATGACTTAGCAACTTATTGTTTCACATGTTGTTTAAGCTGGCTATCAGTATTTTCGGTCACAGGTCAATGGATTCCAATGCTCGCGCTAACTGGAGATATTATTATAATTTGAAGATGATACCAATTAGAATAATGGTATAATGAACAAAGACAAAGACAAAAATCTTTCTGTGATCTCAAATGAAGAACAGTTGAAGCAAAGGATTTACAAATTTGTCAAATAGTTAAATAATTTCCCTATCAATAAAGAAGAATCATAATAAGATATACAAAATTGTTGCTGCCATTGTTAGTGCCAGAAATCTCAATCCATTCAAAACTGAGAAGTGAGCTCAATGAAGACGTCTTCTCTGCAGGGAATTGTGAGTCCACCCGTCGGGTGCTCGTATCCAAACTCTTCCTCTGCCATACTTAGGGGGTGTTTGATGAATGAGTTTAGATTAAGATTTTTAAGTTTTAATAGTAATTTTTCAGAAAAGACAAAAAACTTTTTTAGAAAAGACAAAAAAATTTTTCAGAAAAAGACAAAAATCATGATGAAAAAAGTACAATTTAATTTAAAATAAAAGGAAAACCAAACATGCCCTTAGCAGTTCTTGGAATGCAGGCTCGTTCAAGTACGATAGAGGTACTGCGCACCGCTTCTTCTGGTCCTCGCCAACATATACCGCAAAGTAGCCTTTTGGAACGGTTGTAGACTTTAAAGCCGCTTCTTTGAGGTCAGAAAGTGTCCGGCGGAGAGCCTTCTTAACTGGCAAACCAATTGACATGATAAATCTTCTTGTGTAATTGATTTAGAGGAGGTCTAGAATTGATAAGCAAGTTTCTAAGTAGTAGAGAATGTGCGGAGTTGATCTAGCTAATGTGGTAATGTGCCTTCGAATATATAGTTGAATGGAATTTTGGGAAAAATTCTCCATAGCTTTTAAACAAGTGGTTGTGGAGGCAATTGGACAGGTTTGGTTTTTGCCAGAGAGATGAGCATTTAAGGCTTCACATGGCTCTGTCTTCTAACTTATACCTGAAAACTTGACGCTTCTTTTAAAATAATATAGTTATCTTTTTCTTGAAATATGAAAACTTGGCTGTGGATGAGAGATATACATATACCTGTATAAATATATACACATAATCTGTTGGCCATTTCCAACAGAACAAGTTAGAAGGGAGCCCACTTGAAACAAAATTTTTGCAGCAAAGCTAAACCAATCTCAAACATAGCCTCTCACAACAGAAAAGTACTTGAGATATGGAAATTTATCAGTAACAAGCCAAACTATATGTATGTATTTATGTATGTGTGTGTGTGTGTGTGTGTGTGTGTGTGTGTACATACATACATAGAGAGACAACACCATGTGAATGGTTAAGTACTGCCCCTACCTGCCTCTCACAAAAACCCATTCAATTAAATGCCTTTGAACCCTTCGCCATTCATTTCATACAAGTTTTGTTGGTGTCAATGCTTTTCAATATTGCTGAAGATCAAAGTCAGGGATGCATATTCTAAGTACTAGTTATTTGGATCTTAGTTTAAGAAGTCCCATACTAATCCATGAATGCGCCCAATAGGCTCTTCATCGAGGCCCAAGACATAAGATAGAAATTATATGCGCATAACTGTCTTAAGTGTACAACGTATGACTACATTACAGTCAAGTTATACTAGTGTACAACTTGTTAATTGCATCACTAAAAAACTTGTTAATTACAACTTACCAAAAAAAAAACTTGTTAGTTGTATCACTAATTATCATAAGTGTTTTAAATTTTTAAATTTCACTTTTAATTTGATCACAACTTTCTTTCTAATTATCGTTATTATTGTTATTGTTATTGTTATTTATTATTATTATAATTATCTATCACCAAAATTATTATTGTTATATTATGATCATTGTTATTATTACTATTATCATTATTGTAGTGTTGTTATTATTAATTAATCATGATCAAATATTAACTTAATATTTCAAGTTTTTTTTCTTCTAACTTTACTATTCATTGTAACACTGTTACGATTGTTATTTAGTTAAAAATTTAAGACTTGGCAATTTTTAATCTAATTTATTTGTAATTTTATTCAAATATTAACATTAATTGAATTGTTATGTGTTTATATATTAAAATTAAAATGTAACTTATTTAACCTAACTCTAACAAAATTTAAATAATATGCTTATAACTATTTAATAACCATTTAATAGTAGTATTAAATAATTATTATTTATATAAGTTTCATATGTTTTTTTTTTATTAAAAAAAAATATAAGTTTTATATTTCACACGTAATTTATTTAAATTTAAAGGAAACTCTGAAACAGCTAGTTATTACCATAATTTTGCTACCATAAATCAAACAATAATCCCAATTAACATATATATATATATATACATATTTCAAGCAAAAAGATCGACGTACGAACATGAATCATCAATTTCATTTAAAAAATCACAAATAACAAATTTAATATTTCGAAAACTTCAATTTCACCAGAAGTTTCTCAATTTCTCATAATTTATATTGCTCTTCAAAATTTTATTTCACTGCAAACTTTATTTCCCAATTTCAACACAACTTTTTCAATAATCTAATTACATATTATAAATCAAACTCAAATCACCACATATTCTAAAGAGAAAATTGAGGAAACAACCCCGTAAATGGACATATATATTATTTATTGTCTTCTCTTAATACTTGTTTAGATTTTGACTCTCTATACTTGTCTAATTGGATGTCAAAAAAAACTAAAACTACTATAAATGGGGCAATTATTCAAAGATATATATTTTTAGGGGCAATCCAACAAACCACCCAATTATTAATACGATTCAAATTTTTTATCTAATTTTTGGTATCCCAAATGATATCTAACTAATAATATTACGCCGTGTCACATTAAAAGTTTGAAATACTTTATAATAAATTTTTTGTATGTTAAAAACAAACTTCATCTAATAATGTGTCAAAATATAATTGGTTAGGTACCATTTGTGACGCCGAAAGTAGATAGAGAAAGTTGTTTTATAAATCAATCCCAATTGTCACATATTTTAAATCAAACCAAATAATCACATATCCAAAATCATAACCTAAAAATCATAACCCACTAACATAAATAAACTCTTCTATCGTGTCATCCAGTATAATACCAAATCGCAAATTTAGTTGCAAAATTAAATCTTACTTAAAACCACAAATTATTTGAACAAAGCTGAACATTTACGGATTCGGGCGAACGAAACCAGTTTATATCCACCACAAACAAATGAAAAAAAGAAACAATATACGAGTAACATACCCTTTAAGGAGAAAAAACTGAACACATTACACTTACCAAAACAAGAAAGAGAATGCCAAAGATTTGGGGAGGCTGCATTGGCGGCGGAGACTTGAAGGGGATGTCAAACAAACTGGCGGCGGAGTAAGGAAGAAGAAGAAGAGGAACCTCAGGTGGTTTTATATTGCAGACCACACATTTTCAGCGACCACGATAATTCGTAGGTAAAAGTCATAAAAAAAAATGAATTATAGCGAAGACCGTTGTCAAAACAAAATCTTTTAGCAACCACAATTGTCATCAATTGTTGCTGATAAAAGACTTGAATTATTGAGAAATTTAAGCGTGAATTTAAGGCGGTTTAATAAATTGCCCACGTGTTGGTAATTTCAGGTGCGTAGTTAATTTTCCCGCGGTTACTGTGCACATATTGATGGCGCAAGATTTCACGCGACTCTCGCTATTACCCGCTCCACAATATTGCGATGACATTGTCATCATTGGTTTTGTTTCAATTGTCAGCCAAAATAATAGAGTTCCACGACTATAACATTAGTTGACAGCTGCCAGTAGCACTACAAGCTAATTTTTAACAATGTCATGGTGTTGTCGCTGAAAGCTTTGTCGCTAACAAAGAAATAATAAAAAGCGAGTAAAAACTAATTAACAGACCAATACACACCTTAATGAGATTGCAAACATATATCAAGCAGTAATTTCACATCTAACTTCATCACAATATATAGAGTTCGATTTGTCATCCCAAAAAAAAAAAAAAAAAAGAATGCCCTAAATATTTCTCTAATAATCCTACTCGAGTCTAACTCTAGTCAGGTGTCTGGTTTTCTTTTCTTTTTTTTTTTTTTTTAATGAAAAGAGAGTTGTATTAAGTGCCACTTGGAAAGCACGTAATGGCAAGAAAACTTCCAATTTTAAGGGAAACCACATAATGGCATATCGAGTAAACATTATTCGTCTTTAGCAAA
>JAFMPE010109218.1:0-12725 GCA_024759925.1 Ficus religiosa | reverse complement strand
ATGGTGTCGGGGGTATCAAATAAAGATTAGGAAGTTCAAACATGTGACATCTCTCTCTGTATTTGCTATAAAATTACCAATTGATATATTGCTAATTCTGTCCATATATATAATCGGAGGACCAGGAATATATACCTGTTATATTATGTATACAACTGGATAATGTTAGCGGCCGAACGCCGACTTTCTTTCTTATCGCTAATTAAGAAACTTCTGTAATATTACGAGGATAAGGAAACATCAAATTAGGTAATGGATGTAGATGGGTCATCATTCTACGCGTCTAGATCGCACTACACAAATCAACCATGAAGTGGAACAACCACCTTTTCTTTTCCTTTTGCTTATGATTCCCTTCTTGACCCTTGTTGGGCAAACTTTTTATTCATTTTATAAATATAAAAAAAAGTCTCATTTTAACAAATCAAACAGATCCGATAGTTATAACTTTCTATTTAGTAAAATTATCTAATAACTAATTGATTTATGTAAAATCATATGTAAGTTGGTATTATAATAAAACAGTCATTGTAAATAACATTTAAATATGTTAAAAAAAAATTAGCAATACCATTTTATAAAAATAACGACATGAGATTATAGATATTTATATATATATATATGTATTTTTTGTAACAATAACGATCTAACCATAAGATCCGCGTGTATATAAATGCCACCACAACCAATCATGGTTATTACACCATTTTCTGCTGCTACTTCAAAAGTTAATCAGATATGAGATCAATGGAAGTTGAAGTAATCTCTAACGAGATTATCAAACCTTCTTCTCCAACTCCACAAAATCTCCGCCGTTACCGGCTCTCTTTCCTTGACCAAATATCACCCAAAGCTTACAGTCCTTTCCTTTACTATTATGCACTTAATGCCCATAACTTTGATCCCAGTTACATCGCTGAGATCTCCGGCAAGCTCAAGAAATCTTTGTCCCAAGCCTTGACCCTTTACTACCCACTAGCCGGACGATTTCTAGACGACCATTTCCTGGATTGCAACGACGGCGGAGTTCCCTTCTTTGAGGCTCGAGTGACGACCAAACTCTCTGATGTTCTCGGGAATCCGATTCCTTCTGAGCTCAACAAGCTTCTTGCTTTCGAACTCGACGAGATAGCTGAACTTCCCTTGGGCGTCCAACTCAATGTCTTCCAATGCGGAGGAATCGCCATTGGCCTGTGCTTTTCGCATAGGCTTGAAGATGCATTATCTTGTCTAGTGTTCGTAAGAAGTTGGATGGCAATTGCTCGTGGCGAAAACGACGTCGTAGCGCGTCCTGAATTTGTCTCGGGAGATCTCTTCCCGCCAAGGGATATGGGCGGGTATGATCCTTCCTTAGTCATCACAAAAAACATTTTCACTACAACCATAACAAGGAGGTTTGTGTTCAATGCTGGTGAAATTGAGGATCTTAGAGCCAAGTACGAGGAAAGTTATATAAGTGAAGCGGGAACAAATAATCATATCGTCAGAAAGCGGCGCCTTTCGCGTATTGCAGCCGTCTCTGCTTTCCTATGGAGCCGTTTCATGGCTGCAACGAACTCGGTCGAATCTGAAGCTGGGAAAAATTTTGTGATTCTTCACACCGTGAATATTCGTCCAAGTTGTGATCCGCCATTGGAGGAACATTATTTCGGAAACTATTATACTAGTTCCGCAACAATTGGAAGCATTACAAGTAGTTGTACCGGAGAAGAGTACTGTCATAACCTTGCGAGGAAGATAGGAGAAGAGATTAGAAGGATTGACAAGAACTTTGTAGCCGTAAACATTCAAGCAAAGGGAGATGAGATATTGGAGAATTTCAAGAAAGGTGCCGAAAGATTGGCAAAAGGAGAGGCCATTGGGCTCGTCATCACAAGTTTGTGCAGATTTCCGCTCTACGAAGCTGACTTTGGATTGGGAAAGCCCGCATGGGTGAGTTCAGCTGCCAGGGGTTTCAGTAACGTAATTGGTCTCATGGACAACAAAACAGGTGATGGAATAGAGGCTTACATTTGCTTGAAACCAGATGACATGGCCAAACTCGAAGCTGACAAAAAGTTTATGGCCTTTGTATCTCCAAAAATTGCTGCTCTTGATGAGACTACCAATGTTCCGGTTGTCAATGGAGCATGACTATCAAGACTATGAGGAAATGTCCATAAATCCAATCGTCATTTCTTTTCAGTTTCTATTAATTATGTTTCGATTTGATTGGGGTTTCGATGTTGATCATGTAATAAAAGTATGTCTAGCTAAAAATAGATTTGTGCGGCCAAAAAAGTTTCAGCGGAATACTTGCTGAAGTTGAGGAACAAAGTACATTTAGTTCTTGATCGGACCAAGTTGATGGCGATCAAGAAGGAATTCCTTTACGTCAGTTGTAACACCTCTTAGCGCCCCTAAATTAGTAGGTCAATTTAATATTTATCCGTTATAGAACTATTATGATAAATCTGTTATAATAATATCTCAACCTTACAACTTCCTACAAATTCTAGAATCTTAAAAAGAAATTAAATATAAACTTATCAAACGACATCTACACTTGTCATGGAACTTCCAAATTTTATATTAGTCAACCTCTTGTGAATTTAAAAAGAAAACCTGTATAAGAACAATTATATGAATCAAATCTTAGTAAGTGCAAACACATGCATGAATGTAATTCATATATCAAACTCTCAACATTCTATTGTACTCATTTTCAGTTACTTTGAAAATGTTCTGTCAAAAATTATTATGTGCCCCAATTAAGTACCGTACAACGAATTTTTTTTTTCCGCCCACCACATACTCGATGAAATTTCAAAATAGAATTTTGTTTTGGATAATCTTATGGAATAAGTTTCTAGTGTAGTGTGCTCATTTTTTTTTTATTGGTGAAATTTGTAGACGAATCATTTGTGCAATTTTTTGCCATTTTTAGTTTGTTGTGTATTGTGCTTGGTTTTGTTACAGTTATTGATGGTGAATGTGAATTTGATTTGATTAAATTGGCCCGCCATACTTGTTTTGTGTATTTGTGTTGCAATAAATATAGGTGAGTGTTGGAATAAAAAATGACACAAAATAGAGTTGAAAAATGCAAAAAGGGACGAGCACGAAGAAAAAACCCATTTAATCCCAATGCCGATGGCAAACGAAGGGCAACTTTAATGAAACGAGTCCATATGGCAAGGAAAAGAGGTGAACGAATTGAAGTCACATTTGATGAGAAATGACAACCAGAAGGGAAGCACGGTAATGAATTGATGAGCGGGATTGGTGTGCTTACTCTTGAGCACGTTCTAATATGAATATAAGATTGAAGATCTCGTGATTTAGACGGATTGAAATAAATAATTTGGAAAGAAACTGTTACTTCTTTCACCGTGGATGATTGCTTTCAGAGTACTTGTTTAAAATCATATGGTGAAGCTGCAAGGAATTTTCGACATGATCTTTACAAGACGTTTGTCGAAGACTTTGTAGCAGAAGATAGTGTGTGGATACATCCCCAAAAAGTTATTGACAACTACCCCAATATAGAAGATGATTAAGTGAAACTCGTTCAGTATAGAACATCACAATTTCAATAAATTTCAGATCGTACGTGGAAGCAAAATAAGGACCAATAATGAATACACATCAAGAGGAGGCCGAGACAGATATAGAAAGCTTGACCTGAAAAAGATATGTTATTAAATTTTGTTTGTAATAAATCATAGGAAAATTATTTATTTAATTATTCATGCATACTAATGATGTTAAATTACAGTTTGAGGAGACTGGGAAATGGGAAAAAAGATATAGGTTATGGCTAGATTCATGGACAGGCAAAGATGGAGAGTTGAAGGATCCATCATGTCAAAAAGTTAGCGTGTTGATAGTAAGTTTACTAATTAATAATAAATTCTTCATCACTAGAACCACTTAAACACTTTTATTGATAATGTGTGCTTTTAATTATCCCGTAGATGTAGTACAACACATAGGAGAGCCAAGACACTTTCGAATCAGTTGGCACTACTGATGTATTGACCAAATTATTATCCAAACTCGAACACCCAGGACCTATCCATGGGCAATCAAAGTTAGTAAAGCAGTATCAGTATTTTAACCTAAATCAAAGTTCGAATAGAGATAATGAAGTACTGTCAATAAGACGTGAAATAAAAGAATTAAAGGCATTGGTGTGTGGTCTATGTGCAAAGAAAGATGTGGAGCCATACTCGTTTGACCAAAAGAATGTGCCAACCATTGACCAACACAATAGCTTTAAGGCTTGTTGCTCTCTCCAAGAAAAGCAACCTGAAGTGTTTGATCTGCTAACCATGCCAGTCAACATTCATGAGTGTAAGCTCTATTTTTTCCATGAACTTCATCGTGGATAGTTGCTTGTTGCGTTTGGAAGTTTGTGTTTGTGTCTCCAAGCTTGATCTCACCGGTTAGAATAGATACTCCAGATGCTGGCTTGAGAGAGAGAGCCGATGCTCTTGTCGCCTTTTTGCGTGACGCACCAAAAGGATGACTTTATCTTATTCCACATAACAGAGGAAGACATTGGGTCTTGGGAGTCAATGACCCGTGGGAGGACCTAGTCCTTTATTTTGATCATCTTCGACACACGAAATGGGACGATTTTACTATTCTAATGAATATGTAAGTCAATTTTCATATGTTAATTTTTGATTTAATCTTAATTATATGTATCTTAATTATTTTAAATTTTGTGAACTTACTAAGGCCCTAACAGATTGGAAGCTTATAACCGGATAAAGGATTAGAAAGAGACGAGATTATAAAACGAAAATCTAGGACCATCCTTATCCTCACCAAGAGGGAAGTGTTGAATGTGGTTATTTTGTTTTAGGTTTTATAAGGGACATAGTGTTGACGTACATATAAGAAAAGAATTTTTTACTTCTGATGATATGGATTTAATTAGGGAAGAATGAGCTAGACATGTAGTGCAATTCATTAATTATGATATGTAAACTTGTAATGTAATAGATGGTATTTTTACTTTGATACAATATAGCTAATATTTTGTCAATCGTATCCTGAGTCATGTATTAGATAACACACATGTTAGGCCACCTGTGGGAAATCACCAAAAAATGTCAAATTATTTTTTAATTCAAGCCACTTTACACGACGGTTTTGCTTCAAAACCGTCGTGTAACGAAGACTTTACACGACAGTTTGGTGTAAAACCGTTGTGCAAAGTAGCAACCGTCGTGTAATGTACGTTTTGCACGACGGTTTTGCTTCAAAACTGTCGTGTAAAGTTCTCAATTTTATGGAGTTTGCTATCTTTATTTCTTTATTCGACGACGGTGTGAACCATTGTGGAATACTAAGGTACCACGATAGTTAATAAACCATCGTAATATCTCAAAAACATTCCACGATGATTGTCTAACCGTCGTGTAAACTTTAGATGAACCGTCATGTAATCCACAATTTTTACTAGTGACATGTTTCAACTTAACTAAAATAGTAAGTGATTATTAATATATTTATTTATAAACTTTCAGAAGCAATAAAAAAATATTCTTATTAAAACATTATTAATCATGGAACTAACTTCAAGTATTTTTTTAACAAAAACATGCAGCCAAGAAGAAGAAGAAGAAGAGTAGAATATTATTAACGGGGACGTGCAAGCCAGTAACCAATAAGAAACAACAAGATATGTCATTTAGCCAATGGGAAGCTAGCACAATATGCATCCAATTATGTATCAGTAGCGCATAAACTTTTATAATAATATGCAACTTGGAGACAACCGACCCGATCGATGCACCGGCGTTAAAAAGTCACATACACACACAATATAATATATATATAGTGATTGACGGAGGCACAATATAACAAGTGGGGACTCAAATCCACGTAAACAATTTTTTTTTTTTAGCAAATGGAAAAATTGGAATTATACGCTTCTCAGTCGATTCAGATATAAAATTATTACTAAATTATATTTATAATTAAATTTTTAATTGAAAAATATTAATGATATCAATTCTAATTTTAATTTTTGGGTACCAACTTATGTAATATATGGTTATCGTTCTTTTGTTAGTCAGTATTTATAACATTGCAACATCAATAAATTATATCTACTAATAGAAATATGACATTTGAGTTAGTATTCAAAAAATTAATATTAAAATTGATGTCTTTAGCACTATTTTATTTAATTTACTTATATTTTTTTATTTTAACAAACAGTCTTTGCAACTATAAGAGTTGAGATAAATCATCAGCCTTCAAATATTTAATATTTTAATTGGCCATTATAATGATTGAGATATACTATCAACCTCTAAAAACTTAAAAAAAATGCAATTTGTCACAACAAAAAAAATCAAAAAAATAAAAATAAAAATAAAAAACAAACCTCCTTGAGCATAAATCCTGAGTTCATTTCTACATATAAGATGCCTTTAAAAGCTTGTTCCTGTCGCCATTTGAAGCTATTTTGTCACCATCCTGCTTTGGTTCAATTAAAAATTTGAAATTCTTTTTTCAAGCAATAATACATTTTAAGTCAACTTATTGCCAAAACATTATCTCTACACCTCTTGATTGAAAAAAAATTAAGGTTTACCTACTCTCTTTCTATATAAAAGTTTCTTTATTTTTGTTTGACTAGTCTAAATAACGTATTAATTATCAAGACGTGACACCTGAACCAAAAATATTCGAAGTGATTACTTTCAAGAAAAATATTAATTATCGTGTGAGATTCTCATTATATTGCAAAGTAGCCAAGTTTGTGCAAATCAACAAATTCAAACAGAAACATGATATTTTTTAACACGCGGCAGCGTGGAACGTTTCACACCTTTTGTTTCTTTATGATGAGACATATTCAAACTTAGAGTGTGTTTAGCGCACCACATCGAATTAAAATTTTTAAATCAGAATTCATTAACTTTTTAAAAACTAATTAAGAAATTTATTAATTTAAAAAAAAAAGATAAAAAATAAGTTAGAACTTTTAGATTAGAAGTTCTGAATGAAGCATTAGGGTAACCATTAGCATACACTCCAATTAAAAATTTTCATATTTTTTTTAATTTTTCCTCTAAAAATAAATCAATTTCAATATTCACATATTCAAATATCTCTTAAAAATTAAAAATTTAAAAGCCCATAAATTTCTTATTTCAAATCAAAATAAGATGATTTTAAAACAAAAAATTGCATAGAATGACAACAAAAATAAAGATTTTTCCCCAACATACTTCAAATTTTTATGCTTTTTAACTATCACTATTTATTTTCAACTAAACGCAAAACTTCAGATATTCATTCATTTTTTTATCAAAATATTTCTAAAACTCCAATTGGAATGTGTAATATAGATGCCTCCTTAATTATTTATACCATACATACACCTTAAAAGAAAAAAAACACATACACACACTCAAACACGAACACCTATAAATGTATTGTCAACAATCAAATAATCTTTATATCCGCTTCATTAATTATAATGAGCTATATATCTTCATTGAGTTCAAGAATAAAATTTAAGTTGATCTTCGTTAAAACACACACACAAACACACTCAAACATAAACACCTACAAATGCATTGTCAACAATCAAATAATTCTTTATATCCGCTTCGTTAATTGTAATTAGCTATATATCTTCATTGAGTATAAGAATAAAAGTTAAGTTGATCTTCATTAATGAGATTATATGAAACCCTCTTCTCCAACTCAAGAATTATTGTTGTTGTATTGTTTGCTCGAAATCCTCTACTTTAGATGCAGAATATGCCATCCTCAAAAGATTATACGGGGCCAGAAAACGATCTGCTGTAAGAGTCAACCTTTTTTTTTATGGAAGAAATAGTTTTCTTTTTCTGGTTTGTTTGATTTTTTCGATAAATGTAGAAAGTCCCCTTATACAGTTAATGAACAGCTCGAACGATAAGATATAGTTCTCTTTTTCCTTTTTCTTTTTTTCTTTTTATATTTTTCTTTATAATATAAAAAAAGTTCACTTATACAAGAAATGAACAACTCCCCCCAACTTCAACCTAGCACGTTACACAAGCACGACAGTACCAACTTAACATAATATTTAATTACGAGAATTCCTCTTGAATTGGAAAACGAAACAGTCTTGAAGCATACTCATAAAATTATTTGATGGATGTATTATTATTTTTCTTTAAACTACAACTTTTTTATAAACATAAAAAGGACGAACTAAAACCTCTACTTAAATTTAAATGAAAGAAAAAAGAAAACATAAATAGAAAAAATCGAAATCCAACCTTAATGACAAAGAGAATAAAACATAAAGAAGAAAAAAGAAAAAAGAAGTAACCCTTCATAGAAGAAAAACAGAGTCAAATTAAAATTGAATTCATTTTCATACTTGAAAACTCTTTTCTTTTCAAACACGAAGTTTATAGGAACTTTTCTTTACAGGTTCAACAATCATGCCTTTTTACATCCTATTAAGTTCTTTCAATTGATCCCAAGATCTTGAAACCAATACAATCTTCACATCTTTTTGAGCAAGTGTATGATTATCAAGTTTTTCTACTAATTTTCCGTTCCTTGATGTTCCAAACCTTTTCAACGTCATTTGAAAATGACTCAAACTTACTTTGATACTTATTGTTAAGTTGTTTTCTTGATTTGACAAGTGTGAAAGCTCTTGTATGATTTCTCAACATGATCTGTCCAAGAACCTTTTGCCTATATTGACTTATTCCATAACTTGATTAACAATTTTATTATTCTCAAGAAAAAATGTGATTGAAATACACGCGATTGAGTTTGTCCTTGAATTGGTCTTCTGGGTTATATATGTATTTCTGCCACGCGATGTCGTGGATAGTTGATTAGATCGAGTCATTTATTCGTTTTAGTGGAACAGCTTACAATTAGAGAACCATTAGATGAGAAAACTTAGAGCTCCTTATTGGACGGCCTGCTTACAACAACCTTGTTGCTAATATTTTCTTTAAGCTGCAACTTGATTTTCTTTAAGCTGAAAAATTATAAACTATAAGATCCGCGTGTAAATAAATACCACCACCACCAAACAAGGTTACTGCATTATTTCTTCCGCTGCTAGCTTAAAAGTTAAGCAAAACGAGATCAATGGAAGTTGAAGTAATCTCTATTGAGATTATCAAACCTTCTTCTCCAACTCCACAAAATCTCCGCCGTTACCGGCTCTCTTTTCTTGATCAAATATCACCCAAATCCTATAGTCCTTTCCTTTATTACTATTCACTCAATGACCACAACGGTGATCCCAGTTACATCGCTGAGATCTCCGACAAGCTCAAAAAATCTTTGTCCCAAGCCTTGACCCTTTACTACCCACTAGCCGGACGATTTCTTGACAACAATTTCCTCGAGTGCAATGACGAAGGAGCTCTCTTCTTTGAGGCTCAAGTGAAGACCAAACTTTCTGATGTTCTCGAGAATCCGATCCCAATCGAACTCAACAAGCTTCTTCCTTTCCAACTCGATGAAATCGCCGAAATTCCCCTTGGTGTCCAACTCAATGTTTTCGAATGCGGAGGAATAGCCATTGGCCTTTGCTTTTCCCATAGGGTTGAAGACGCTCTCTCTTGTCTAGTGTTCATCAGAAATTGGATGGCCATAGCTCGTGGAGAAAACGACATCGTAGTGCCTCCCGAACTCATCTCGGGAGATCGCTTCCCACCGAGGGATATGGGCGGGAGTGATCCAGCTTCCGTCGCCATCATAAAGAACATGTGCACGACAAACATGACCAAGAGGTTTGTGTTTGATGCTCCTATGATTGAGGCTCTTAGAGCCAAGTACGAGGAAAGGAAAAGTACTGAAGCAGGATTGACTAATAACAACAACAATCATAACCTCCCACCGCGCCGACTTTCGCGTATTGAGGCCATCTCTACCTTCCTATGGGGCCGTTTCATGGTTGCAACCCGCTCCGTCGAATCGGAAGAGGGAAAAAAGTATCAGATTCTTCACCCTGTGAACATCCGTCCGAGATGTGATCCGCCATTGGCGGAAAATTCCTTCGGAAACTATTATTACGTTCCCTTAACCAGAGGAAGCATTACAAGTGCTTGTACTGGGGACGAGAACTGTTATAACCTGGCGAAGAAGATGGGAGAGGAGATGAGAAAGATCAACAAGGATTTTGTCAAAAACATTCCAGTAAAAGGAGATGAGTTGTTAGAGAGTATAAAGAAAGATGCTGAAACTTTTATTAAAGGAGAGGAAGTTCGGTTTTTCATTACAAGTTTGTGCAGGTTTCCGCTCTATGAAGCCGACTTCGGGTTCGGAAAGCCCGAATGGGTGAGTTCAGCGGCAAGGGGTTTCTGTGACTTAGTCGCTCTCCTGGACAACAAAAGTGGTGATGGAATGGAGGCGTATATTTGCTTGAAGCCAGATGCCATGGCCAGACTCGAAGCTGACCAAGAGTTTCTGGCCTTTGTGTCTCCAAATGTTGCCGTTCCTCGTGACGTGATCACCAAGAGCGCGCTTGTCAATGGGGCGTGACTATGAAGACTTACTATGAAGGAAAAAAAAAAAAAAATGCAAGTCTTTTTCAGTTTCTGTTATTTGCGTTTTGTTTTGTTTTTTCGTTTTGTTTTTTTTTTTTTTTAAATTGTGATTCTGTATCATAATAAAGTTCCATTAGTGTGCAAATTGGGCTTTGGGTGGATTGTGGACTTGATCCCATTTATAAACAAGAAAAGCACCTGAATGATACAAATTTAGATATTATTGTATCAACATGATATAAAAAGTTAATATTAGACCAATATGATATAAAATTAAATTAAAATTAATTAATATTAGTGTTATGTTGGTCAAGAATGAACAATTTATGTCATGTTGATCGGTTGAATAAAAAAAAAAAAGTTATTTAAGTAATTTTCTCTTTATAAACACGGCATATATAGGTTATAAATATGTGCTTTCTGTTTTCGTGTATATCTAAGTGCGAACAAATTATGTGTTCGATGTTTAGAGCAGCTAGCTAGTCTCCAACTATATGTCAACTCCTTTCTAGTATACGTGCGGCTTTATGATTGACTGTAATTTTAATTTTTGTTTTGGTTCTGTTAGAAGATGTTGAGCACAACGTCAATGGGCAAAATAACTTTTACTATCATTATTTTTATAGTTAATACATCAATCCCACAGAAAGAAATAACACTACACTTTAGACACACTCATGAAACTAACTCTCAACGCCCAAAAAGAAATAACCACTAAAGAACTATAAAAATTGTTCAACTTTCTCACCCAAAATTTTCTCACTCGGCTGCTTATGCTTGGCCGTGCCTTGAGCTGAAATGCATGGCCCTATTTATAGGCCGAGCTTGCTAGGCTTGTGTGAACAAAATAATAAATACCACCAACGTGGCCTATTACTTTACACAACTTTTGGCCAAACTCCTGGCCCTTTATTCATACAGCTTCCAAGCCATGTGCTGGCCCTTTTTTTTTTTTTTTTTTTTTTTTTTTTTTTTTTTAATAATTAATTTCTTCATCCGGTACATAATAGGCAGTATAGGCGAGCTTCCTCAGCTGATATCCATTCCATGGCGTCAGATTGTTGGGGTTTGTTTTGGGCGTTGACTTTTGGGCCTTATGATGGTGTTTATCATAAGATTTTTTTTTTCTCCCCCCTAGAACATGAGATGTTTATTTGTGAACGACAATAATGGCATATAGTCCGATAGCAGAAATAAGGAAAATTGAAAGAAGATGCCTTAATATCGATGGATTTTACTTTTGATGCTAATTGATCTTTAATTAAAAACAGAAAGAAATTAATAGGATATAATTGTAACTCGATATGAAAGATAAGAACTAAAGTTGGAATTTATCAACGTGAGTTTAGGAACAATTAATAAGTGGCTTTGCCACGCACGTACAATTGTTAAATAAGTTCACGGTGTTTGGTGAAACATATATAAAAATGAGAGCTGGTTGGTATCGATTATTATATCCATGTCAAGTACATAAGATTGGGACCTTCAAATATTTTACGTCTCTCTCTGTGTATTTGCAACGAATATTTATTGCTTTATATATTGCTAATTCTGTTTATAATCCGAAGAGTAGGAATTTATATTTTTGTATCCATCACGTATAATAACAGGATAATGTTAATTAATCTACACCGCGTTTCTCATTCTTATTCGCTAATTAATGGATGAAGATGGGGACCTAGATTGCACTACGTACACACATGACCAGCCATGAAGTGGAACAACCACTTTGCCTTTTGTTTTTGCTTTTGATTTCCTTATGCTATGTTTGGTAGTGTGAAAAAGTGAGAGGAAAGAAGCGGAATAAAGGAAAAGGAGATGGAAAATGATAGAGTTGGTTGTTCGGTAAGTAAGAAAAGATGAAGGAAAGAAAAATAGAAAGAATTAAAATTATTGTTGGGTCTACTAATTTTTATTTTATCAATAGTGGGTGGAAAAAATAAATCCTTTCAAATATTATTAAAATTATTTTTTATAATTATTTTAAAAGTAGAATAATATTATTGAGTGAATAATATAGTAATTGTATCAATTCATTATTTTCTTTACTTTTATTTATCAAACTACCTAAACAAAACTTGTTTCCTTTACATCATTTTAATTTTTTCATCTTTTATGCATGTGTTTGGTGCAAGGTGAAACTAAATTCTTTAGATTGAAATTGAATTGAATTGAATATACTTTTGATGAGATGTTTGAACA
>JAFMPE010109199.1:0-12729 GCA_024759925.1 Ficus religiosa | reverse complement strand
TTTTACATCCATCTTAATTGATGGTGATGACGTGGCAGTGCTAGGAATGAAAGGAAACAAAAGTGGTGTCAATTTTACTAATACTTTTTTCACAATTGCTAAAAATGAAATTAACCCATTTTCTTATTTGTCATGTTTAATAAATAAGGTGATTTTATTTCTAAAATTGCATATTGGTCCTCAAGAGCAAAATTTTTGCTCATTGACTCAATGAGGTGGCCGGCCATATAGGGCCATGTAGAGGCTTAAGATACAAAGAATCATTTCAAGCCTATCCCTAACTTATGTTCCTTGCTTACCAAGGTAACTAATGTAACCAAGCTTGTAACCAACCATTAGCTTAGTTGGAGGCTTGGTTAGGAAAATCCCTAATTCCCTTGGTTCAAAATTTACATACTTTTCCACAATTATTTGTTTTTCTTAAAATTGCACATTGGCCCTTAAAGACAAAAAATATTTGCACCTTAGTCCTTGTGAGGTGGCCGGCCATGAAGGATGCTTAGTGGCCAAGTAATTTCTCCAATGTTCATCCATTTTCTCAATTTCCTAAAAATCCATAATTATTCCAAAAATGAGGTGTCATCCTATTAGGCTCCGTTTGGCTTTCATCCTAAAATGCAGTCCATTTTCATACTAATACAGATATTACAAATACTGTTTTCAATTAATAACAGTATAGTTGTACTAGACTACGGTCCAGAATTTATCTGTACTTAACTGGACTGCGTATATGATTTTCTTAAGACTTGAAGCACTTAGTTCTTATTGCTCTAAATATAGTGCATGATTTTTCTACAGTAGTCTCGTACCTTATTCTTGCTTATTTATCCGTAATGACGATTTTTCAAAGTATAATTTTTATACTGTTTATTATACTATTGTACTGTCTTTAATCATACCTTAGCTCATTCTGGTCAGACGTTGATCGACTTAAGATCATAAACCCTAATTCCGCCTCTTTCAACAAAAGGCCTCATACTTGTATAAGTAAACTATTATCGAGTCTTATAATATTACAAGAATTCAATAATACTCTGATAAATCAGATCAAGCATTTCACATAAACATACATAATACAAACTTTGATTCCTTAAAAAGGAAATCGTAAATTTGTAAAAAGGTTGGTTACTACAATTATCACTTAGTCATTATGTAAATGACCAATACCGGTATTAACACTAACAAAAGTATGGTCGTTACAAAAATTATCACCGATCATTATATAAATGACCAACACTGTATTGACACTAACAAAAGTATGGTCATTACAAAAATTACTACTCGGTCATTATGTAAATGTTAATGACCAATACTTGTATTGACACTAACAAAAGTATGGTTATTACAAAAATTACCACCCGGTCATTATGTAGATGACCAACATTGGCATTGACACTAATAGTAATAATAATAAATATAGTATGGAAATTACCTGTTTCTCACCAACAACGGTTAAAGTCGACATCACAGCATCAAACTTCACATTATCTGTGGAGGTCCATGATAGCATACGCGGAATGGCCTCAATGTACTTGGTCATGAATTTGCCTACTATTGTTGGGATGCTCTTATATGCCCAAACAAGTAAGGCATGAGGAAAGCCCGCGATACTGTAGTGTACTTTATCAGCCTTCTTTAATGGTCTTCTCTTTGAAGAGAGCCTATTTTCAACTGCATTACACATTGCAGCTCGGTTTGCCTCCCATGAGAGCACACCCCAAGGAAAAGCATTCAAATCCTCCAAGTTATCGGCTAGGGCAAAATATTTCGGGTTTATCTTCATGGAATTTACATTTGCAAAAGGAAAGCAAAATATCATGTATAGTAAGCCAAGCTTGACAGCGTCGTCATTATTGTCAAATTTTGTATTCGACAGCTGTAACTTCAAATGTTCTCTTGACACAGCTCACAATGTCAAAAAATATCTTCTCATTAATTGGTTATCAACCGCCGGTGCGAGATGGGTAAACCCTACACATTTCATGCCGTTATCAGGCATAACTCGTTGATGGAAAATCTGCCCAAGTCTTCATCAACCTTAAACCATAAAGCACCACCCATTCCTGAGTGATCCGTCAAACTCATTACAACGTTGTGCAAGACCTGCCCAGCCCAGCCCAGCCAAGCGTCTTCAACTCCTTTGTATTGTCAGGGTGACAACCACCTTTTCAAGTTATTACAAGTCTTTGCAATGTTAATGAAAGTATTTATTTTGGCCCGGGTAATTTCACTATCCAGTATGCGTCGAACATACTGAACCTGTGGTAATGGTATCATAATAGAGTAATTATACAAATGACCAATAAGTAATCATAAAAATGACCAGCTGGAAATAACAGAAATCTGAGTAATTAAATTGATGACTAGAAAGTCATCATAAAAATGACCAGCTGGAAATAACAAAAATCTGAGTAATTAAATTGATGCCCAGAAAGTCATCAAAAAAATGACCTATGGGTAAAATTACAAAATGATCTCAAATAAATAACCAGACAACTGTATTTTTCAATATCACCTACAATTAACCAAACATCAACAAAAACCCAAACACCTTCGGCAACCAAATATTTATATAAAGCAATACACTCAATTTTCCTCTCAATATCCAAATACCAAACCAATAAACTTTTAGTTTATGTCACAAAATCAAATAAAAATACAAACTTTACGTTTTTTATGCAAATATTTTTCAACAAATCAATTAGAAATGTAAAATCTCATCAAAAACACATATTAAAATGCAAACTTTTTTTTTTACATAATCAATAAAAAATGCAAACGTCCTCATTAAAAATGCACATTCTTACCAAATGTATATTAAAAATGCAAACTTTTTAAACAATTAATTGAAAATGCAACATTTTTACCTCTTCAGCATCCGAGATCTTCTTCTCTTCTATGGCTCTTTTCGCCTTCTTCGATTCCTTAACTTCGATTTCCCCCTGCTTTCTGTTCAAACCCTTCCTTAGGCACCCTTCTCTTTTTCTCTGGTGTCGATTTTTTGGGAATGTTCTCGGCCGGTGGCCTTTTCCCTGCCGAAGCCATTACTTAGAGAGACCTCTTTTCGGAAGTAATGTTTTTCTCTGCCAACTTCGTGGGTTTGGGCATAGGTGGTTTTAAAAGATTATCCAACATTCACAGACTTCCAAAAGCTTTATACAGGGCGTTGGTGGTGGTTTCGGATAGTTTCCGAGCGGTTATGGAGCGGTTTCCGATGGTTTCTATAGGTGGTGGAAACTCTTTCTCTCTGAGGGTGGTTTCAGATGGTTTCCGAGCAGTTATGGAGCTGTTTCCGACGGTTTCTATGGGTGGTGGAAACTCTTTTTCTCTCTAAATGGGAGTTTCTCTCTCTAAAACATTGTAAATGGTTTGAATTTTTAAAAAATGTTAAAAAAGATAAATAATAAAATTAGAGGAAAATGACAAACAAAACTTTCCAAAAGTTGACCTTAAACCGGCAATAAGTGTAGATTAATTTTTGATACAACTTAAAAACTATAGCAAAATGTCATAACAATGATATAATAAATTTAATTAGAAATTTCTCTCTCTCTCTCTCTCTCTCTCTCTCTTCTCCTCTCCCTTCCCCTTCTTTCAGGACACATAGCCCTCTCTTTCTTCCCCAACTTTTCTCTACCTACACTATGATGACCCTTCAACACCCTTTTCGCTCTCACGTCTGTGCACTAGCAGGTAGCTCAAGAGATTTGTTCTCCTTCGCGCCTGATCCCAATCCATCCTCATGCCTTTGCTTTCACTGGCCTCTAACGCTCTGATCGCCTCTCATAGCTTCGATTGCAGCTACTCGAGTAGCGCGGCGTTGCATCTTCATATTGCGGAATTGCGACAAATTGGCCTTAGATCACGACATCGCAGCTGTCCGATCCTTCATTGCCGCAAGGAAAAGATCAGCTCGCTCTGGTTGTAGTAGAGGTAGTGGCAATGGTGTGGCCACGTCTGCTACGCTGAGATCTCCTTCGGCCATGGCTGCAAAAAGAGACGGGGAGATCTTTTCCACCGATCGAATGCTAGGAAATGAAAAGCGTTTTTTTTTCCTAATTTTTTTGTTGCTTTTTTTAAATATATATATATATATATATATTATTGTGATTGTTGTGGATACTTTTGCAAGTTTTACAGGTATTTTGGGTTTTTAGCTGAATTTTTTTTTACTCTAAATGAATTTTTGTAATTTTTTTAGTAATCCAATGATACTCTGGAGAATCTGACTGATTTTGTAATTATTGGTTGATAACCAACAAATGGATTATCAAATGACTAATCACTAATCGGTAACCATCTATTACAACACGCCGTGGATGTGATTATCAGTCGGTAACCAACTGGTAATTAGTTGATAATCAACTGGTAATTCACTGCGGAGGTGGTCAGTGGTCGGTAACCTGTCGGTGAAAATAACCAACTAGTAATCGGTGAATATAGGGGTTTTAATTAATATGAATATTTCTACTAATTTATCAGAAGAGACGAGTAGGTAATTTCGTGTATTCGGTAACAATTCCATCAATCAAAATTAATCAATTAGAGTGTAAATTTACTCAAATGAAATTAATTAGGTGATATTTGATCCTTAGACCTTTGTTTTTTTTTTTTTTTTGTTTGTTTGTTTGTTTTTTTTTTATACTGTATTAGTTTCGTTAGTTTTGTTTAATCTAGTTTAATCAATTCTCTTTATTTTTCTTTTTAATTATCGTTTAAATAATTTTAGAGTTAATCAATTTTAGTAATTAATAAAAATTAAATGCAATACTCATGAGATTGACAAATTTATTCATTACTTTATTATTTGTATGACTCGTATATTTGCGAGTGAAGTATCGCAACAAGTTCTTGGCGCCATTATCGGAGATCAAATGAACACCCAACTCCCTCTTCCGCCTACGGCAACCCAAGCACCCACCCATCCCAACCTCTCCTTTATCTCTCCAAAGGTGGCGTGAGCTCCTCCTCCAGTCATGCTGACGAATCTCACGGATGACTTTTAGGTTTATAACAATTTTGTTTTTGTTTTTTATCCGATGCTGAATTACATTTATTTTAGTTTTGATAGTCATTTTCGTTTTTCTACCTTTGATTTATCAAAAGGTGTAAAACTAGTACCATATCAGTAGGAAATCTAAACTATACCCTACAATAAACTCTCATAAAAAGTATGCTTTTACCATTTATTACTAGAATGCCCTCGATGGAGGGAATCAATCTACATCGTCCATTTTCGATCTAACGATCACATTGGATCTACCCGCCCAATAGATATGAGATATTTCCTACGTCCCTCAAATCAAAATTAATGTTTAGGAAAAATATGGGAACCCATATTATTGTATCACAAGCACTTTTTACTACGTATTTTATCTTACAAGCAATAAAGAATCCATCCACTACTAGTTATTTTAGGTGTAATCCACTATTATTTTGTGGAAAGAGCTGTGGGCGGCCAGATTACACGCGAGGTTAAAGCTGTTACTTTGGAGGATAGCTTCGTACCGTTTTGCCTATGAGGGTAAAAGTGGCAAGAATTTGGCAAAATTTGGATAGCCCTTGTCTGATGTGTGAATCCCAAGAAGAAAGTCTGGTCCATTTGTTGGTGGAGTAGCACTTTGCTAGAGCCCTTTGGTTTAGGGGACGTTGGCCGGTAGACTGGATAGGTTGCTCTATTGAAAGTTCCGTTTTCTTTAAAGCCTCCAAGATGGGTGTGTCCTAGTTCGATATCCCAGAACTCCTTTCTGCTTTGGGTTTCGATTGTGTTTGAACGGATATGGGCTGCGCGTAACAAGTTTCTGTTTCAGGGCACTTCCTCCAGATGCCAATATTACTTTGCAACTGATTCAGAAGAGATTTGCAGAGTTCAATCAACCCCATCAGGAGTTCGTTCTTCAGAGTGGAAGCTGTTGGGATGTATGCCCATAAAAAAATGATATGTACTATTTTACTGATTTAGTTTGAGGAATTTTTCAATATTATTTTTGTATATATGTTTAGATGCTTTATAAATATCGAAAACCCAAGATTATTTAAATGTGACTTTAAATATTGTATATAAGTGTTATATACATGAGGATAATATTTAAAGTAAAATAATCTAAATCTGTCCGTAATTAAAAATTAAAATTGAGATCTTTAATTTAAAATTACTAGCGCAGTTCATTATATTCTGAATGAAATGATCTTATCCAGATTGTTAATAATGAGATTATTGGAATGAAAACGTTTTATATAATTTGATTATATAGGACTGGAAAACGATTAATTATGAATCTCTAATAATTTTCGTTGTCATATAGGGCATTCAAAATTAATCAATGATGATCATATATGAATCGATCTTAATTTTGAGTAATTAATAGACTTTTATTTATTGTATCATATTTTTTGACATATCGAGTAATGACACAAATGAATAGTATCAAATTCTTGGGTAGGCACATGTGCATATTGATGTATGTTTCTATTTATAATCATGATGATGAATGTTTGTGCGAATGGATTGGTCGTAAATTTTTCCGGTCTTCATGGAAATTTGTTTGTATTTTTGCTTTTGATTAAATCAATTGTAAATAGAAATCATGGTGTAATTTTCTTTTGATAAGATCAATTGTAAATAAGATTTATATTGTAATTTTTCCATTGATGAAGAAATGTTTTTCATATTTTTTAAGAAAAGTTCTTAATTTTTTTAATAAAAAATACAACTGCAGTCAAGACATGCTAGGGTTTTGGGAACCCTAGCTGGCCTAGTGAACTAGACCACTCAGGAGCAAGCTGGGCTTGCCTCATCTTTAGCTAAGGCAGGAGCAGGCTGGGCTTGCCCATTAGGAAGGCCCATTTGGCCAGTGCATAGGCAGTGCACATCCACACATCCACCCGAAAAAAAAAAAAGTTTTTTTTTAATAGATTTTTTGAAATTATATATTTTTTTTATTTGAGAAATTCAAAAAGGACCACCACCACTCATAAAGAGGAGTTGGAGAATTACAAGAAGACCCAAACTTGGAGAATTATAGGAAGACCCAATTTATTTTATTATATAAATTTTTTTTATTTTGGGTTGTAATTTTAGGTTTCCATGGAACCTGAACAAGTTTTTCATTTCGCTTGCGTTTGAATATTTTTATTATATTGATGATAATTACATTGCCATGCATATCACATGTCATCTAAGATAGAAAAGTGCCTACCTATTTCGTATGTCATGCATTTTTTGTGCATTTTTTTTTCTAAAATTGTTTTAGCAATTAATTTAATGCGTCTAATCACAAATTTAATGAGATTAAATTTGAAGTTAATTTATCATATGGATTTTCAAAATTAGTGGGTCAAATGTGAAATTCATAAAATTTAAGTGTTAAATTTTAAAATATCACAATTGATTTAATTTATAATTTTAAATTGTTTAAAATTATAAAGGCTTAGTAATTTAAAGCGTTAAATTTACTAAAGTTTATGAATCAAGAGTTGTTTTATAAATTAAATACACTTTTTCAAAATAATGAGTGGGAGTGAGTAATATGACAATATAAACCCAAGGTCTCCACCGTTAGTACAACACCGTGAGATTTTAATAGTGCCTAGAAATGCTTTGATTTCGTCCTCCTTACGGAAGGTGTCTATTAAATACAATACCAAGGGTGTCTTCTATGAGATAGGATTTTAAGATGTATTTTAGAATTGACCTACCCTATGGCGGCAATTTTTAAGTTAAGTCTAAAAAAATCTGATACAATGGGTTACTCATAAAGGGACAATTAAATTAGTTAATTATTTTCTTGACCAAAAATTAAAGGAAATTATTAAGTATTAGAAATATGAGATATTTCGGGTAATATTTATTAATTGAGAATGTCTCAATTTAATTAGTAATTATTTGACACACCCTACGGTGGTACTTAGTTGTGGTGGTTAAAATTCCTTAGGCTTTTAAATTAAATATGTTTTGTGTATTTTAGCATGTGCATTCATGCATCATATTTACTTTGCCTTTAATTTTGTTATGATATTTATGCTATTATATTGAAAAATATTTCTTATTTATTTTCAGCAAATATGTCAAACCCGATTTTCTCACTTCTCGCCTCTCAAGTTTCAGCTGGTGAAAGCTTTGTCAATTGGAAAAGTAACATCAATATACTCATTATAAATGAAAACTACCATTTTGTCCTTAAGGAGGATCGTCCTCCAGTGCCTCCGGCCAATGCCTCTTAGGTCGTCTCGGAAAAGTACGACCGTTGGGTTGTTGCAAACAACAAGGCCTGCTGCTACCTGCTAGCGGCAATGAATGAAGTGCTTAGAGCTAAGCAAGAGGCCCTTGAATCTGCTAACAAGATTATGAAATCTTTGCAAGAAATGTTTGGACACCACTCTGAGAAGGCTCGCAACGTCATTGTAAAAACAGTTATGAACGACAAAATAAAGAATGGTTTTTCAATTCGTGAGCACGTCGTCAAAATGATTCATCATTTTAACGAGGTTAAAATTAATGGTGTGAACATTGATAAAAAGACCCAGGTTTGCATGATCTTGGAAACACTATCTCTCGCTTTTCTCCAATTCAGGACGAACTACGTCATGAACCATAAGATTTGTAATTTGACGAAACTTTTGAAAGAGCTGCAGACCTATGAGACCTTTATCGATGATAAGGGTGGCAAGGCAAATGTTGCCGAAGCCAATGCAGCTGAGGGGAAGGCTTCTTCTTCAAAGAATAAAAACAAGAAAAATATGCGAAAGCAAAAGGGCAAAAAGAAGATCCAAAAGAAGAAAAGGAAGGCTGCTAAGCCCAAACCTAAGGGAATATGTTTCCATTGTAATAAAAATGGCCATTGGAAAAGGAACTGTAAGAAGTACCTCGATGAGCTGAAAAAGAAGAAGAAACAAGGTAAATCAGATTTACTAGTCATCGAAACATGCTTAGTTGAGAATGGTTTCTCAAGCTGAATTATTGATTCAGGGGCATCTACCCATGTTTGTGTTTCTTTGTAGATGCTTGACTCATCTAGGGATCTTGAAGAGGGAGTTTTCACGATGAGAGGTGGCAGTGGGGAAAGACTATCAATGATAGCAGTAGGGATAGTGCGACTGTCCTTTGATAATAATAAATATTTGTTTTTGGACAGTGTTTATTTCATTCCAGATTTCAAACGGAATTTGATTTCTGTTTCAAAGTTGCTTGAAAATTTTTTTTCAGTTTCTTTTGAAGTTGACTCTGTTTCAATTTATAAGAATGGTATGAACATTTGTTCTGGTTATGTGGATAATGGTCTATACTTTGTTAAACCAATTTCCAATAACTTACTTCAAACCGAAACGTTTAAAGTCGCTGAACCAACCCCTAAAAGAAGAAAGATTTCTAATGATAAAGATGACACATATTTGTGGCATTTAAGGCTTGGTCACATTAACATAGATAGGATAGAAAGACTAGAAAAGGATGGTCCTTTGAGAAAGCTAAAAGTTGGCACTCTACCAGTTTGTGAATCCTACATAGAAGGTAAAATGACAAAAAGGCCTTTTTCGACTAAAGGTGAAAGAGCAAAAGTACCTCTAGAGATCATAGATACTGATGTATGTGGCCCTTTGAATGTCAAAGCTAGAGGGGGTTATGAATACTTTGTCACATTTATTGATGATTATTCAAGACACGGATGCATACCTGATGCAAAGAAAATCTGAGACCTTTGAAAAGTTCAAAGAATTCCGTGCTAAGGTTGAAAAGCAACTCAGCAAATCAATCAAAACTCTTTAATCGGATTGAGGAGGAGAGTGCCTGGATTATGAATTCAAGGACCACTTGATTGAGAATGGAATATTGTCACAGGTCATGGCACCTGGAACACCACAACAAATTGGTATAGCCGAAAGAAGAAATCGTACTTTGCTTGACATGAGAAGATCAATGTTGAGCTATTATTCTCTGCCTACCTCATTTTGGGGATATGCACTACGAACAACTGCATATATTCTGAGTTTAGTTCCATCTAAGTCAATCTCTAAGACTCCCCTAGAATTGTGGAACGGTCGCAAACTTAGTTTGAGACACATCCACATATGAGGGTGGCCAGCACATGTGTTAAAGGGAAAGACTGGGAAGTTGGAACCTCGCTCAGAGGTATGCATGTTTGTGGGCTACCCTAAAGGAACGAGAGGTGGTATGTTTTATATCACTCAAGATAAAAAAGTATTTGTGTTGACAAATGCTACGTTCTCGAGCACAACTGTATGGCAGATTTCAAACCCAAAAGTAAAGTGGTTTTGGAAGAGTTGCTAGCTGATAAGATCGGCCCCACGCCATCAACAAATGTTGAATGACAAAGAGTAGAGATCACGACTCGAGATCAAACACCGTAGCCACCACGACGTAGTGGGAGGGAAATAAGATTGTCTATCAACTATCGTGAAGATGGAGAAGCACAAGTTACAGTCACTGATGGCAGTGATGATGATCCATTGACATACAAGATGGCAATGGATGATGTTGATCGAGAGAAATGGTAGGAAGCCATGAAACTCGAAATGGAGTTTATGTACTCCAATTCAGTCTGGGAGCTCGTAGATCTACCAGAAGGCATTAAGCCTATTAGTTGCAAATGGATCTATAAGAGAAAGAGAGGAGCCGATAGGAAAGTGGAGACTTTCAAAGCTAGGCTGGTGGCAAAGGCATTGACATACAAGATGGCAATGGATGATGTTGATCGAGAGAAATGGTAGGAAGCCATGAAACTCAAAATGGAGTTTATGTACTCCAATTCAGTCTAGGAGCTCGTAGATCTACCAAAAGGCGTTAAGCCTATTGGTTGCAAATGGTTCCATAAGAGAAAGAGAGGAGCCGATGGGAAAGTGGAGACTTTCAAAGCTAGGCTAGGGGCAAAGGGTTTTACCCAAAAAGAAAGAGTAGACTATGAGGTTACTTTTTCTCCAGTGGCCATGCTAAAATCCATATGGATTCTCTTGTCCATTGCTGCTCATTATGATTATGAGATATGGCAAATGGATGTCAGGATGGTATTCTTGAATGGTCATCTTGAAGAAACCATTCATATGGTCCAACCAGAGGGTTTCGTGGTCAAAGGCCAAGATCAGAAAGTCTGCAAACTGCAAAGGTCCATTTATGGACTTAAGCAGGCTTCTAGATCTTGGAACATCAGTTTTAATAAAGCCACAAAATCTTATAATTTTGAACAAAATCTGGATGAACCTTGTGTCTATAAGCAGATAGAAAGGAATAAAGTGGTCTTCTTAGTTCTTTATGTAGACGACATTATACTAATTGGGAATGATGTAGAATCTCTATCAAAGGTAAGGAACTGGTTGGCCAGCCAATTCCAAATAAAGGATCTGGGAGAAGCAAGCTACATTCTTGGTATCCAGATCATACAGGGAACACAAGAATAGGCTTCTGGCATTGTCTCAAGCTTCGTACATTGATAAGGTGCTTATCAGATTTGCAATGCAGAACTCCAAAAAAAGGAAGTTGCCTTCTCGACATGGAGTTCATCTCTCTAAAGAGCAATGTCCTAAAACACCACAAGAAGAGGAGAATATGAGACGAATTCCATATGTATCGGCAGTTGGTAATCTACTGTATGCAATGTTGTGTACCAGACCTGACATATGCTTTGCAATTGGAGTGGTTAGTCGATACCAGTCGAACCTAGGATTAGATCACAGGGTGACAGTCAAGCATATTCATAAATATCTGAGAAGGATGAGAAACTATATGCTTGTATATTATAGTAGAGATTTGATTCCTATTGGATATACAGATTCTGATTTCCAATCAAATAGAGACTCTCGGAAGTCTACCTCTAGGGCGGTGTTCACTTTGGGAAGTGGAGCCATTATATGGAGGAGTACAAGCAAACTTGTGTTGTTGATTCAACCATAGAGGCTGAATATGTAGCAGCTTGTGAACACTACTACAAAAGGTGGATTAAACGACGGAGCTTACATGACGGTTTCATAAAACCGTCGTGTAAACATTGGATTACACGACGGTTTAAATAAAATCATCATTTAATCCAAAGATTACACGACGGTTCTCGAAACCGTCATTTAATATTATGATTACACGACGGTTCAGAGGTGACTGTCGTGGAGTCTGATGAGGATTACACGACGGGCACACTTGAATCGTCGTGTAATCTTGGGAACCACAAATTACACGACGGTCAACTTGCGCATCGTGTAATCTTCTGATTACACGACAGTCTCGTTGACCGTCGTTTAAACAGAGAGGGATTACATGACGGTCACGTGAGGGACCGTCGTGTAATCACCAATCGGATTACACGACGGTCCAGTGCGGGACCGTCGTGTAATCCAAGGGTTCCCCCTCGGATTACATGATGGTGCCATGCTGGATTACACGACGGTCCCCCGTGGGACCGTCGTGTAATCTGAGGTTTCTCCCCTCGGATTACATGACGGTCCCACGGGACCGTCATGTAATCCGGGGGTCCTACATTATGATTACACGACGGTCCCACATTTGACCGTCGTGTAATGTCAATATATCACGACGGTCCGTGTTGACCGTCGTGTAATCTTCAGGATATTTATTGCCCTACTTTCAGCCCTCTTTTTTATCGATCTCACAGAACTGCTCCGCAGCCGCGAAAAAATTTACAGAGGCCTGCGAAATCATATATCCTCCTCTACCACAGTCCATTAACCAACACTCTCTTGTAGTAGTAATTATTTGTAAGTTACTTA
>JAFMPE010109177.1:0-12730 GCA_024759925.1 Ficus religiosa | reverse complement strand
ACGAAAACGGAAAACCAGACGTCCTTCTCTAGAACTACTAACGGCCGTTAGTGTTAGGCACCAACCGCATAAAAGCCTTCAAAAATAAAACGGGCGCAAAAAACCTCCTTTCTCATTCAAGCCAAACCTTCTCTCTCTCTCTTCCTAAGCTCTCTCAGCTTGGAGTTCATTTCTCTCTGAATCTCTCTCGAGCTTTAAAACCCGTCATCGGAGGGAGATAGTAAGTAGCCGGTGAGTTGGCCACGGAATTTCCCGGAGTTTTAGGAGCCCTGCTACTCATCAACTTGTATGAAATTTACATTTGGATCAAAAGGTTCATTTGCTACCAAACTTTCATCTCTCTGTGTCCATGTTGGTTTCGGTGTTGGATAGTTCTTGTCTTGTTAGGATTTTATTCTGTTCGAATTTTAGTCAAAATAGGACTTTCTTTGTTCTTAACACTATTTATTTTAATGGCATTAACAACTTATAAGTGACTTAATTCTGTTTCCTCTTCCTTTTCTTTTTTTAAATAGTTTGTTTGTGAACTTTTTCAGGGCTCCTAAACACTCCCGGATATTCTTCAAACTTTCTGCTTAAGGTATCATAATTGGGAAGGTTCTTTTTTTTTTTTTTTCTTTTCTTTTTTTATATATAAATGTATAAATATATATATTAATATTTGTTGTGTTTGGTAGTATTGGGCAGCAATAAATGAAGATGGGAGAGATGTCGAGCTTCCAGTTGGGGGTTGTGGGAGCACTTTTTCTTTCGGTGGCTTCGTCCGTTTCCATTGTCATCTGCAACAAAGCTTTGATGAGCAATCTTGGCTTCCCTTTTGGTATTTCCACTTCAAAATAAAATTCCGTCGTCATTGATAAGTCGTCATTGATAAAACAGAAAGGACCTAATTCAATTTTACTCGAACAATAAACTGTCTAGTTAATTATCAATTCTCGTCATAACATTAGATCTTTCCATATTGCATATACATATTTATAATTTCTAGGTAGGTATACGTAATTTAATTACGAAATTACTTTCTCACTCTTGTGTTTTTTTTTTTTTTTCTTTTTTTCTTTTTTTGGGTCTGTTACAGCCACAACTCTGACGAGTTGGCATCTAATGGTGACATACTGCACACTGTTTGTGGCCCAACGGTTGAATATGTTTGAGAACAAACCCATTGAGATGACGACTGTGGTTCTCTTTGGCCTTCTCAATGGTGTCTCCATTGGCTTTCTCAATTTGAGCTTGGGTTTCAACTCTGTCGGCTTCTACCAGGTAATTTTTCTTTTCCTTTTCTTTTTTTTTTTTTTTAAATAATACCTATACATACATATATATATATATTTATGTTACTATATATGGTAGAAAACAGTCGAATTATAAACATTCGAGAATTCTTAGATAGAGTACCAAAAAAAAAAAAAAAGGATCATCATTAAGATTTAACTGTTAAAATCTAACAGTTAAAAGTGTGATATTTTTTTTTAATTAATATTGATCTTTTTTTTTTCTTTTTTTGAGAAGCTTAATTAATTAATAATGATCTCTTTATTCATATTGAGGATTATTCGCTCTTTTGCAGATGACCAAGCTTGCCATTATACCATTTACCGTGCTCCTAGAAACTATTTTTCTAAAAAAGCAATTCAGGTAAATGTTTTCAACAATTTTCTATTCAAAGAGGGTTTATCCATGTTTTTCTATACTCATGATTAATATAAAAAATAAATAAATATATAAATTGTGGTAATTTTAATGATTCTTTGCAGCCAAAAGATAAAGTTCTCTCTCTTCCTTTTACTGGTTGGAGTTGGCATTGCCTCTGTGACTGACCTCCAGCTCAATTTTGTTGGAACAATGCTCTCTCTTCTGGCCATCATAACTACTTGCATTGGACAAATTGTATCCTTTCTTTTATAGCAATCCAAAGGGACTATTAGTATTGCAAAATATCATACACTAATAGAAAGTAGGTCACACGATACGAGACTAATCACAGATAAAGTTAAGTTTTTATTAGTTCAAAAGATTGTTGTGGTGCACAATACCAATAATATTGCTTTGAAAAAAAATATATATATATATATATTGGTAAAGAGTATTGTGGTGCACAACACCAATGATGCTCTCTCTCTCTGCAGATCTCTCTCTCTTTTCGAACCTAATCAAGAAGAGATTATATATATTCTTAACTAAGTGTTGAATATCAGCTCACAAACACAATACAAAAGAAGCTAAATGTGTCATCTACGCAGCTGTTATACAAGTCATCTCCATTCCAAGCTGCTATTCTGTTTGTGACAGGCCCTTTTGTAGATGAGTACCTCACCTCTAAACACGTCTTTCAGCACAAATTTGATCCCATTGTCGTGGTACATATTCTTCTTCTTTACACTCTTCCTTTTACATATCTCGTTGAGGCATTAAATCATACAAATATATATATATATATAAACACACACACACACACGGCAATAATAGAGAAATCTACAAGGTATCTAATGGATAATTATGGGAATGGTAAATGTGTATGGTTCTACTTGTCAAGAGCTCGTAGCATTTTGACATGTTAGCATTCGAATTAGTTCGTGCAAAAGTTTGCATGACGTGCCTCGTTATTTATATGAAGTGACGGATTAAACCACATTCTTAACTTTTACTTGTGCCCTTATTCAGAAGAAAAATTATACATGTATCTCACTCAATAGTTGAAAGCATAATATGTCTCATTTAGTATACAATTTTTTTTTTCTTTTTATATTAAAATGCCATTCTTAAAATTTTCTGACTTGTCACTGGTCATGTATTTTTTTGGTGAAGGGTTTTATCATCCTATCGTGCATAATCGCAGTATCCGTGAACTTTAGTACATTTTTGGTGATCGGAAAGACATCGCCGGTGACATACCAAGTGCTGGGGCATCTCAAGACTTGCCTTGTTCTAGGCTTTGGATACACATTACTGCATGACCCTTTCACTGAGAGGAACATAATTGGAATATTTATTGCCGTTTGTGGGATGGGATTGTATTCCTATTTCTGCACCCAGGAGACCAAAAGGAAACAATCCGGAGACCTCTTATTGGGCTCTCAGGTATTGATCTCTTTTCTTCTTCTCTCTCTTTCCCAGCTAGTAAAAGTGAGGAGACTTCTTTAATAACTTATGAAAAAATAACTTATCGGTAAAACACAATTTTTAATCATTATTTTCATCAAATTCTATTCAAAAAGTTAAGCAATTATATTTTTTAACTGTGTTATTCTGATATAATTTAACGGTTAAAAACAGTATCTTATTAGTACGGTTTTCTTTCAAACTCACCAGAATTTTGCCTAAAAATAAAGTAGCTAAAAATTGATTGATTCTTCTTCTTTTTTTTTTTTTTTTAAATAATTTTTACCCCTCAGATAAAGGATAAGGATGGTGCTCAACTCTTGGGAGTGAAGATAATGGTTCACCAGGATAAAGATAGTCATGAGGTTAAAAAGTCACCCAAGGACTCTCTCGTTTGAAAGATACGCAATAATAGCTAGCTCTATAGGCTTTGAATTAAAGGCTTCTTTACCCCCTTTCTTTGTTTTATTACACTCGTGTATTTTCATTTTTCAAGACATGCTAGCCATTGGTGGGTGTAAATGAGTATTGATTCTTTGAAATAAATTAAAATGCAATATCTGCAATTTTTTTTTTTTCCACTAAAAAAAGTCCTTTCACTGATTATGTCTGCAAGCACTTGTAAAACAATAAGAAAGAGAAAATAATAAAGTAATCAAAAAATATGTAAACGTCAAGAAAATGAAAAATGATACGTTGTAGAAAACAACGACAAAAAATTGACAACACAAAATAATTAGCATGGGATGGGACATTAAGGAAACAACGACCAAATAGGAAACGACAAGAAGTACAACTGATGAAGAAAACGACATGAAGGTCAAAACGATAGCCAAACAAAAAAACAAAAAAAAAAAGTGATAGTAAAAAATAAAGTGATAAAAACAAAACGAGGAGATGAAAAAACACAGTGTCAACTAGATGAAAGAAACACATCCACAACAAAGTGATAGTAAAAAATAAAACAAAAAAGAGGAGTAAACTGCTAGTTTAAAACAGGGAGAAAATAGTTCCAAAAAAAAAACCAGCGAGAAAAATGAAACGACAACAAAGAATGAGAAACAACAGAATGACAGGACAACCAAAAATGAAATGGAGAAAAACGACGTGAAAATAAAAACGACAATACGACCATACAAAGAAACCACAAGGAGTTGAACAAGGCTACAATGGAAAGAACGACACGAAGTGAAAAACGACAGAGAAATGAAAAATAACGATAAAAAATTAAAGACAGCCAAATAGATACGACACCGAATGGATGGGACGACTATATAAACGACAAGAAGAAGCGACGATGTCATAAGAAGCAAAAAAACACCTGAAACAAAAAAGGCGACGAATCGGCAACCAAACGATCAATCAAAGAAACATGACAAATAATGACAGCAAAATATTAGCAAAAAATAAATAAATAAATAATGACAGCAAAAATCATGGACGAGGAAAACAGTGAAAGGACGACTATGTTATATTCCACAATAAAAGAAACGACAATGATGTGGAAAATGAAAATCACATTGTACTTTTAATGATAACAATTAACAAGTGAAAACTGACGAGAAAAAGAGACAATAAGTTAAAACGATTGAGGAAAAGAAAAAAAAAAGTTAAAACGATAATCAAGACTAAAGCAAGAAAAAAAGAGGAAAAAATCATCACTTTAAAAAGGGGAAAACTACTTTAAAAAAAAAAAAAAAAAAAAAAAAGCGAAACGACAACAAAAGTGACAACGTTAACAAGGGAGAAAAAGGTAGGGAAAGCGACAAGGAACAGCGAACTCATACAACGACAACAAATCTAAAAGTGAAATAGAGTTCTTGGCTATAATTAGGCTAGATATATTGCTTTGCCTGTTTTTCTCCAACTAAACTGTATTTTTTCATATTAGTTTTTTTTTTTTTTTGAATAGTCAACAAAATTTATAAATAATTTTTGAAAAATCAATCAACTTCGCCTTAAAAATTTTAGCTTTATTTGGTATTTAAGTTTAATTCCAACTAAACTATATTTTTTTATTTCAATTTTTATCTTTTTTAAAAAAATTAACAAAATTTATAACTAATTTTTGAAAAGTCAATTAACTACAACATAATAATTTCATCTCCAACTGGCGAACCAAACACAAACTTCATCTCTAACTGATGAACCAAACACAAGCTCACTATAAGAATTTAGAATAACATTTAAAGTTATTTACGTATTTTTCATTATTGTAGTAATCCAATGTGATAAAAAAGAAGTTTATTAAAAATAAAAATAAAAAATAAAAAAAACGCATACACACCCAACTCATTGAGTTTCCACCCATCACTTGATGCACTCTAAAAAATGCACGCCTCATTAACACAAAAGAAAATTAGGCTCCACCCACTCAACAATATTTGCTAGAAAAATGGAGCTTTAAGGGAAATTTTAGTAAAATACTTACAATGGACAAAATTATATAAAGTGAGAACTTAAAACGTTATTATTATGTGTAAAATATCTGTTAAAAAATGATAACTCTATAAAATAGAGTTATTTTAACATTTTTAAACTTATATTTTTGCTACAATCTTAGTATTTTATCTTAATTTTTCTTCAAATTTATTATGTTTTTCTAAGAGTGTAGGTTAATAATATTAAGAGGGTTAAAATTAACAATTTAGAGCTTTAATGATACCAAAAAGTCAATTAAAAACAAGAAGAAATCTGGAGACAATTTTCCCCACTCACGTGACTCTTGCACGCATGCCACTCGCCATTTCAGCCATCAGATTGCCTCATTACCAACCCAGGATCGCGAGTTTAAAGTCAAGCACCTCGCCAAACACGTGTTTGCCAGCGTGTCAAAAGCATCAGTAGCTGTCAGATCCAGTGCTTCGCGTTCCACAGCTCTGGGTGCGCCTGCGAGGTTCAACCTATCCCAGCTCGCCATGCTGCCCCAACTTCAGCGCTCTCCCAATCGCTACTTGCCACTTGTCTTCGCGTAGGCCTCTATGGCTGACTCACGTCAGTCCTACTGAAGCCAATAAGAAAAGAAAGAAAATAATAATAATAATAAAAGAAAAGGCTTGTGGCGGCTGCCTTTGGAGGCTTTAAATGGAAGCTCAGGGCTCCGTGCTCTTGGTCTTTGGTTGCGGGAGAAGCCAAAAACCAAAGAAGATAAAGAAATAAATATTTTAAGTTTTAGGTTTAGTTTTTTATAAAGTATCCTGAATTATCAAGAAGAGAAGAAGAAGAAAATTTAAGAGAATGCTTTGAAGACATGTGATACCTTCAAACTCGGTTTTCTTGCTTTATTTTCTTTTATATATATATATATTTGTAATATGTTAATGATTAAACCGTTATTTTGTAGATGTCTATTTTTATTTATGAAGTTATTTTCTTTTTAGGGATATGATCTATTCGGATTATGATTATTTGAGTTTTTTTATTTTTAATTAATTGATGTATATTCTAATTCTATATTGAGCATTTTAATATGTGTTTAATGCTTGTGAATTTCTGGTCAACTTTTGCATGAGTTGATATTTGATTTAAGACTGAGAAGTGATAATTAAATAAGTCCTTGTTTAATTTACGATAAGATTGTCATAAGCTATAGATAATTATAAAACTTGTGTAGCATCATGAATTTCTGGTTTTTGATAAATTATGATAAGTTATTTGAAACTGATAAGTGATAAGGCTTATTATAATAAATTATTAATACATGAGAAAGATTAATTAATATATTAGAGAGATTCACTAGCAATATAAGGAATAGATGTTGATTAATGGAATTAGAGGATTTGAATATGATTAAATCCTCTAATCCTAGATTTCGGTGAAATCGAAAATCCTAGATTTTTAATATTTTGAGTCTTTGACTTTTTTATTATCTTGTTATTTTTATTTAAAAAACTATATTTTCTGTTATTCAAATAAAATTAGAGTTAATATAATTTCGGTAATTGATAACGACAATACTTATAGAAACGATATTTTTATTTATTACTTTATTACTTATTTAACATACTGTGCATTTATAATTTTTCACCCAAAAAAAAAAAAAAAAACAAATTGATTTGAGCCGCAAACTATATGGATAAGACCTACACAAATATAAACCATATAGAGATCGGGCATTGTTCCAAACGCACGGAGGATATGAAAATGAAAATGAAATTTTCTGAAAGAGAAAGGTAGTGGACGATACGAGCTAACTTATTAATGCCCAGGATTTGAAAAATCTTCCTCCACTTACCACAATATTCCAAGTAATATTCCAGGAATTTATGGCTTGTACACTTCTACGTCCAACAGTAAAGACTTTGTCAGTCAAAGAGTGCCACGTGTCACTGAATATAGCTAGTCTGTTAACGTCGATTCGTATTTTTTAATATGATGATTAGTTTAACACTCACGGTTTGCTTAAAAAATATAAGAATTTAAAGAGAAAATACCAAAAAAGCAAAGAAAAGAAAAAGTGCAGAACAACATAATAAGAAAAAACCAAAATTGAAATTTCTTAATGAAATTTCAAAAAATTTTAGACAAAATCCTTTTTAACCAAATTAATAAAAAAATATATAATAAGTTAATGAGAAAATTAAAAAAGAAAAGAAAAAGTACAGAATAACAAAACAATAAAGAGAAATAAAAAACCAGAACTTCATATAAAACTTTAAAAAAAAACCCGAAATTTCTTACCAAAACTTCAAAAAATTTAATCGAAACCTTTTTTTAATCATATTAAAAAATCACAAAAAACTTAAAAAATTCCATAAATTAAGAAGGAAATTAAAAAAAAAAAAAAAAAAGCACATGACGACATAAGAAGAAAAAGAAAGATGAAAGTATTTTTAATCACATTAAAAAATTACATTGAAATGTTCATACGAACCTTTAAAGAAAAAACTCTAAAAATATATATTTTCACTTTATTATTGATGATAGACATAAATTTATTATTGAATAGATATATAGATGTTTATGTATATGTGCATGTATAGGAAATGAGAGACGAAAAGGATAAAAGAAATTAAAAGAAAAGGAGATAAAATATGAGAAAAGGATAAAAGCATAAAAGAGAAGTGAAAAGAAAAATAATGGGTTGATACATATATATATATATATATATCTTTCATATATGTTAAGATATGTAAGGAGAGATGAAAAGATTAAATAAAAAAAAGATAAAATGATAAATAAATAAATAAAAGAAGTGAAAAAAATATAAAAGAAAGAAAAAGGATAAAAGCATAAAAGCATAAAAGAGAAGTAAAAAAACAATAGGTTGATATATGGTAAAAGAATGCGAGAGCATTTTGGCTCTTTTACACACACATACACACGTTAGTGTAAAGCATGTGCTATACATGTGGATGAGAAAATTTATCCAAGTAGAGAAAAATTAAAATAACAAGTAAAAAAAATATACATAAAAAGACCCAAGAAAAATGTACCGGGAAAAAACTCAAAAAGATAAAATGATTAAAATGAAAAAAAAAATTATCAACATGAAGCATGACTAAATTAAAAAAAAAGTTGGGCCCAAAAAAATGAAAAAAGGATTAAAATGAAAAAAAAAAAGATCTGGGAAAAAACTAAGGACCAAAAAATAAATATACAAGTAAAAAGAAGGACCAAAATGGAAAAAATTTTGGTTCAAAAAGAAAATTAAAAAAAAAGACTAAAATGACAAAAAAATGGTCCGAAAAAAAATATTAAAGGATCAAAAAGTAAATATAAAAATTTTTCGTCTAAAATGACAAAGAGAAATGCAACAGTAGTGAGTATTCTCACTTCTTATATACATATAGATATAGATATATAATATATATGGTAAGATAAGATGAAAAATAACTAAAAATTTTATAATATATTAAAGGAGCCGACAAGATCAGTCCGGCTTGTGAGCCATAAACTTAGGTCCAATCAACCTATCATGATGCAAGACGAGTCGGGGATCAAGAAGGCAAGTCACGGACGAAGCAGTTGGTTCATATTTGCAGTACTATTATAGATAGAAAACTTTTGAAACTCCTTTTAAAAAAAATAAAATAAAATAAACTCTTGAAACTCATACCGTACGCAACTTAATTTCTCAAAGATATTAGTAACTTAGCTATTAAATATTATGGTGAATCATAGTCTGTTTTCACACGTTATCTTTTATATTTTATATATGTTTGCTGAAATCTTTTTTATTTTATATTGTTTGCATTGTGAATTACCAAATGATAATTGTATTAGATTGTGAATCGTGAATCATGAATTGTGAATTTATCTTACATCGTTAAATTATTAAACTGTTGTCATGTTTATACGTGGATTGAACTTCCATTCTCTTTGAGTTAATTTTTGAAGATAAATTCTATTTAAACTCATTTAACATAATATCAAAATACCATGCCATAAGACCGAAGGAGGGTGCTAAATTTTTTTTGACAAAATTTGTCATGCACGTAGTCATGTGGCAGAACACATATCACTTACATAAGAGACTCTGTGTTAAGATAAAATCAGAATTAATTTAAATAATTAGAAAACCTTTTAAGCACTATTTATCTATTTTGGAGTATGTTGGATATTATTAAAGGATACTGACATTGTGAAATTAATGGGAATTGAAATTAGTTTGGCCAGAATGATGTTTTCCTAGAACTCCGATCTATGCAATAACTTATAGGTGTCGTCCTTGGTCAAATTGTCATATGACTTTAGGCAACGAAAGTTTTGTGCACTCATTAATATTATTAAATGACTTTCAAAATTTAAACGATTAAAACAAATTGAAAGACTTTTATTATTGCAAGCAACTTGCAGAAACATTTAATTAATGTAAAAGGGGAATTAATGATTGTTTGTCCAATTTATGCCAGCTAATACAAACAGAATAATTTAGGAAGATTGACAATTTCACAAGAACATGATGTATAATTAACACCCATATGGTTGAATGAATTGATAAGGATGAGTGTCTTTACTAGCTTCTTCCCTTTGTCTATCTGGGTTCGACTTCTATAGCCTCTCTTTACGTCTCGCTCCAGTTTTGACTGTTAAAATATAGTTTGATAATGACTGGATAAACTCCGAATGACCGACTGAGAGAAACTAGTATAAAAAAACTTATTTTCCTGCCATACCTAAGGAAATGGATTCCTAATCATGAAGCTGAAAACCTAAAAGTAATGAGGCCACACCCAAATCCTTTTATTCACAAAAAAAAAAAAAAAATGAACATGATATATTATTTGATTAATATATATATATATATATATATATAGAGCTTTATTGGTTTCTTAGAAGCTATGTTAGGTAAGACTTGAAATCTAACTCAATTATGAACAAAATTAAATCATTTATACTAGTATGTGTTCGGTGAATCGGTTAGAGTTGAGTTTTTTGAGTTGAAGTTGTTTGACTTTTCAAAAATTAATTAAAAATTTTGTTAACTTTTCAGAAAATGACAAAATGAGTTCAATTTTTTTGGAAAAGAAAAATGCTAGAAACACCAACTCTAATCCCAACTTTTGAGAACCAACCTATATGTATATGAGTTGTCTTTTTTAAAGTACTTAAAGTATTAACACATCAATTGATTACATCTACTAATGAAAATATGATACATGAATTAGTATTCAAAAAATTAGGATTAGAATTGATGTCCGTAACATTACTCATTATCAAGAATGTTATGCCACACAATAAGATCTCACTTTAGATTTCAATTACGGATTTGAAAATTAATTAAGACTTCTATCATTCAAATAGACTTGATGAATGGTGAGAGAATCTGACCATGAGTAAATTATGACCTGAAGTTAATGATATTCTATAATTTTTTTGGTGAATTAATGATATTCTATAATTGTAGTATGATATTTAATTTTCTTTAATATATATATACAAACTGTTGCTCTACTGTTTCTCTTTTAGTTAAAGCGAAAAGGCATGATTAACGACAAGCTGGTAAATAATCACCAAAAAAGCATCGTTAATATGCTGGACTTAACAAATCAATACAATTATATTGAATGATTGGGTCAAAAGAATGTACAAATTTATCTTTTGGGAAAATTTATCGATTCTTTATCACTAAGCATTATAATTAATTCATGCACAAGGAGAGCCAAAGCTACGTTAATTTTTATGTTGCTTTAATTATTGAAGCTCTTTTTTTCTAACTGGTAAATGGAAAGGACAAGTAAAAAGAAAAAGAGAAAAAGGAGTTGAACATCTTTTTTTTTTGTTTTATTTTTTTATTTTTTTTTATATAGAATATCGTTTTAGCACAAATAACAAAGACACCCAGATTTTTGAATTTTAATGGCTTGTGTAATGATAGTGATTAGGATCCGATGGCTCTTCACAAAGTTATGTAAATTAGATATCTATATATATATATATATAATATGCAAATGTAAATATTGGACCATCTGCAAAAGAATTATATACTACACATATATAGGTTACAAATAGCCCTTATTATTTGCAAATACTCTATCAATGCAGTAATTAAATTATTTTTTTAAAAGAACATAACAAATATTTATTGGTTATGTTATACGTATAAGTAATTATACAGGCTATACTGCTATATACCGTGGTAGGTAAACGTATCCTTCTAATATGCCGAATACAAACACCACACATGATATATATAGATATATATATATATATTCATATTCATGAAATGCTTGGATCATGTTTACTTAGAAAAAAGATTATTAGTATCATCCCATTCCTTTTCCTCGTCGTCTACAAAAACATAAATAAAAAATAAAAACTTGAAATGGCCTGATTAAATACTCTAACAAAATGCCAACACCTTTCGCATCACCTTCTTCACTTTAAGCAACAAAATGAAAACGTACGAGTGCTTGTAGGATGCTTACAACCACGTTGGACAAATGAGATTATATTTATTGGACGTTTTTCATACCATTAAATTTACACACTCTAAAAGTAACAAAATCCGACGATTTGCATGCCTTAATAAATTATAAAATATTTATTAAGATATTATTTTTTAAAAAAAGTTGCATGTCTATCATGCATGCTTGCACGTTTCATTTGTAAGTCATATAATATATATATGTTTTCATGTATATATGCATATAACATTTAGTGAAGCGTGGCGGATATATATATATATATTTATATATATATATATAGATACGGAATTGATCACTAAAAGAATATTGCAAAGGGTCCTAGGTTGTATGCATTTGAATAGTTTCGAGGAAAACAAAAGAGTAAGTGTGGAAGCCGTTGGTAGTGGTGGGGGTGGTGGTGATGATCGATGTGTGCATGCATGCCTTTCTTGGTTTGTTTCCTATTGCACAAACACCTTTTGCGACCAAAAAGAACAAATTATAAAAGCTCATATATGTGTAGAGGTATGGTGGACGGTGGCTTTGCCGAACATTGCTTTTCATCTACAAAAAAACATGTGAATTTTACACGTTACAATTCATTTGCTATTCGTGATTACATACATGGTTAACGATAATTTTATATCTGGCCATATGATCATAAGATGAAGAGTTTGAATCCCTCACATCCAGGTTTTAAAAAAAAAAAATTACTATTCCCAAATCCCTATATGAACTAACACTTTGTTCTATACAGACACACATCTATATAGGTGTAC
>JAFMPE010109153.1:0-12732 GCA_024759925.1 Ficus religiosa | reverse complement strand
CCCCCCCGGTTCGACGACAACAAGTCACCTCCCACCCCCACTCCAAAAACCTGACTTGCGAAGCCTCCTCATTCCAGTGATGGCAACACGCCCCCCACCAAAGAAACCCCAACCCTGCAAAACCCACCCTCCCCCCCCCCCCGAGTGCGAACCTGACCGATGACGACCTTCCACTGGCCCCCGACGAATCACCTACCCTGACCTGACCTGCGATAACCTACAACAGCCAATCGCCCACCTAGGACCCCGTTCGATGACCTTCCACTGGTGCCCCTCACAATCAGAGGACTTCAAAAGTTTTTTTTTTGGGTGCAATCCTGTAAATCAATGTGTATTTTAGTTATGGTGCACCGCTAACTTCTTGTCCATTTGATTTATTTCAAATGGCCGTAGATGAAGCTCTACTAATAGGGTATATAAAATGGTCTCTACCACAGTTTTTCCCTTTAATTTATAGTCTATTATGTACTACACTTCTTGTTTAGAGAAACAACATAATACTTTTTTCCAATACATATTGGTGCAAGCATGGACGAGTTAGGATTTTATTTTAGTGGGGACACTATCAAGATTTTTGTTTTTAATTTCTCACCATTGTTATCTTTTTTAGGTACTAAGTTTTTTTTTTCCTTAATATTTTTCCTCATTTTACAAATTTTAGTGGGCCAGATTCAAGAACAAATTAAGGGTGCATATTTGATTAAAAAAAAAATTTAATAGGGGCACATTTAAAAAAAGTAAATTTATGGGTTCAAATTATATTTTTAAAAAATTGAGTTCTATATAGCTTTGTGCATGAGTGCAACTATTAGTAGGTGCACCAACATATCTAACTAGGTCAGCACTTCTTTAGCATCATCATCATCTACTTATCGCACATGAAATTGATAATAAAAAGAAAATACAATGCAATGCTAAATTTGGAACTAATAGCACTTTTACAATAACAATTTATGAAACAATATGGGCTCGTTTGAGAGCATTTTTGACAAAGATAAGCAAGCAAAGTAGCATATTTTACTAGGCAATTAAAAAACCGGCATTAAAAAAAAACATTGAAATGCCCATGCTTCTACCTCTTTACTCATGATCGCACGCCTACCCAGTAGGTGCTACCCTTGCCTCAAACTACTTGCCCACAGTCTCACACGCACCCAGTTGCCACCGTTACTCTCAACATCGCCATCACTTACTCCCTTGACCTAGGGGCCCTGTCGTCCTTGCCAAAATAACTGTCACGCCACGTCCTTTCTTCCTCACCCTCAAGATTGTGGTCGCGAGATTTCCTCCTTATCTTATCTATCAAGCTTAGTCATCTCCGACAACCATGCCTCTTCTAGGATGTTAGGGTTAAGCTTTTCAAAATTTGGGGATTTAAAGCTTTTAAGTGGGGTAATATTAGTTATTTTAAATTTAAGGATTATTTTCAAATTTGAGCTAAAAAATAATGTTATTTTAAAGATAAAAATTCATTTATTAAAAAGTCTGATAGACATCAAATATAATACGAATGACCCTATGGTACATAATACAAAAGACTCGATAAAAACTGGTTCCATTAGTAAATTTTGATGAAGCACAGGGAAAACGATACAAGATGAGACCTGATATCAAAAAAATTCCTTGACACATCAATTTAAGTAGGGATAAGACTCTTTTTGAAACCACCACAATGGATGGAAGCTTTCAATCCATCAAGAGCATGCAACATGTAGCATCAAGGCCACAAACATGTCTGTTAAGACTCATAGCTAGCGGAACTTCTAAATCGGCAATACCTAAATCTAGCGGACTAAAAACATACTTAACAGTGGGAAACCCACCTCTATTATTACAATAAAAATACTAAGCCCATGTTTGGTGAATCAATTGGAACTCAATTTTTTGAGTTCCAACTGAACTGATGTTGTTTGGGTTTACATTTCATTCCCAACCTATAGTTGGACCATTGCACAGTAAGCCAAAATTTGTTTACTGTGCTCCCAACCCTGCCTGTTGTGTTGTCACACAGTTTATTGTTAACTGTGCACCCACCACCTGAAGCTCCTTCCAACCCTCGCCCATCTACTGCTTCACAGTGCCTTGGTTGACTGTCCTCCCAACCCTCGCCCATCTGCTGCTTCACAGTTCCTTCGATTATTGTGCACCTTCCTCTTTCCCATGTGATTCTTTGGTTGTTGATCCTCTTTCTTCATCTAGTTTTTGTGTTCTAGGTTTTCGAATCGAATATATTCAATTCCCTATGACCACTGGCTCCAATTGTGTATAGCATTTTCTCGAGAATCAAATACCTATGTAAGATCCATTCTTCAACCATAATCGCCTCTATCTCCCCCCTTCGGTGGATTCTGGGGTGTATGAAATCAGGGGTTTTCGTTCCCCTCAATCTAACTCGGCAAATCCGAATATCATCCCCTTTGTCTCACCCATCGGAACCCACCGCACTCTAACTCACCCGTATCTAAAACCCAAACTCCCTAATTTTGTTTCTAGGGTTTCTCTGCTTTGGGCTTTTATTTGAAGAAAGTCGGGGAAGTTGTGACATTATCGGGTCTATTCAACGGACTTTTAGATTAGGTACTGACGGTGGCAGATGTGGCGTCGAATGGGGTCCGCGAAGCAAACTCAAATAAGAGGGCTCATTACCCACTATTTCCGAGTTTAGAAATCATATCCCCGAGCCGTTGCTTCCTGCCTTGATCCGCCATCATCCACTGTATACTCGTCATCCGGCTCAAACTCGGTACCACTAGTATAACTTCTTCACCTATTACTCAAACAAATTGGATACATTCTTATATGTGTTTGTGGATTTGATACTAGATTTGTCTAGATTTTTTGTTAAATATTTTTTGATGCTGAAACCGGATTTGTTTTGTTGATGTTGGATGATGAAACCGGATTTGTGTGGAGTTTAGTTTAAGTTTGGATGTTGAAACTTGATTTATGTGGAGTTTTTGTTCATTTCGGACGCTGAAACAGGATTTGTGTGGAGAGTTTGTTCACTTTGCATGCTGAAACATGTTTTGTTTGTAGAGTTTTTGTGCACTTTGCATGTTCAAACCGCTTTTGTTTGGACTTTTTATTAACTTTACATGCTCAAACCAGTTTTGTGTTCAATTTTTGATAATGTGCATGCCCAAACAGGTTTTGTTTGGACTTTTGGGTAACTTTGCTTGGTCAAAGCAGTTTTGTGTTAAGTTTTTGGTAATTTGTATGCTAAAATAGGTTTTGTTTGGACTTTTGGGTAACTTTGCATGCTCAAGCCAGTTTTGTGTTCAGTTTTTGTGCACTTTGGATACTAAAACATGTTTTGTTTGGACTTTTGGATAACTTTGCATGCTCAAACCATTTTTGTGTTTAGTTTTTGGTAATTTGCATGTTCAAACTGGTTTTGTTTGGACTTTTGGTTAACTTTACATGCTCAAACCAGTTTTATGTTCAGTTTTTGGTAATATGCAACCTCAAACAGGTTTTGTTTGGACTTTTGGGTAACTTTGCATGCTCAAACCAGTTTTGTGTTTAGTTTTTGTGCCCTTTGGATGCTCAAACAGGTTTTGTTTGGACTTTTGGGTAACTTTGCATGCTCAAACCAGTTTTGTGTTCAGTTTTTGGTAATTTGCATATTCAAACCGGTTTTGTTTGGACTTTTGGTTAACTTTGCATGGTCAAACCAGTTTTATGTTCAGTTTTTGGTAATATGCATGCTAAAACAGGTTTTGTTTGGACTTTTGGGTAACTTGCCTGGTCAAATTAGTTTTGTGTTAAGTTTTTTGTAATTTGCATGCTAAAACATGTTTTGTTTGGACTTTTGGGTAACTTTGTATGCTCAAACCAGTTTTGTGTTCAGTTTTTGTGCACTTTTGATGCTCAAACAGGTTTTCTTTGGACTTTTGGGTAACTTTGCATGTTCAAACCAGTTTTGTGTTCAGTTTTTGTGCACTTTGGATACTCAAACAGGTTTTGTTTGGACTTTTGGGTAACTTTGCACACTCAAACCAGATTTGTGTTCATTTTTTGGTAATTTGCATGTTCAAACCGGTTTTGTTTGGACTTTTGGTTAACTTTGCATGCGTAAACCAGTTTTGTGTTCAGTTTTTGGTAATTTGCATGTTCAAACTAGTTTTGTTTTGACTTTTGGTTAACTTTGCTCAAACCAGTTTTGTGTTCAGTTTTTGGTAATTTGCATGTTCAAACCGGTTTTGTTTGGACTTTAGGTTAACTTTGCATGCTCAAACCAGTTTTATGTTCAGTTTTTGGTAAGTTGCTCTCATTGTTGACCCAATCAAACAATATGTTCCAACCTTTTTCCTGGTTTTCCATTACATCAATGGACCACTGGTTGGTGTTGATGTTAGTTGTTCATGATTCAATTATTCTTCTTTTACTTTTTTCTTTTTTTCCCGGTTGTGTTAACTTGTCTTCGTGCCAACTCTTCTTAATTTGTTTATTATTCCTCGCTTGATTTGGCAAACTTATCTGTCTTACAAGCGATACATTAGGGGACTATTTTTTTTTTTTTATAGGTTTCGGACATTTTATAAGGTTTATGTTGCTGTTTATGTGCACTATTCCCATTCGTTTCGCTATGATGTAAAAAGCCCATTAACAGAGATTGTAACTTTATCTGACTGGTGAGTCACTAATCCGATATATGTTGTCAGCTACCGGTATATAATCTCATGTTTGTTGTTAAGGGGCTGCCTTGTAGGTTATACTTGCCATGAATTTGTTTAACCACAAACCCATGGTTTATATGTCATGATAGCTGCATTTGTATCAGGTCTTTGACATGCTTCAGATGAAATATGTCAATCAATTTATACTGAGCCAACTTCTCCTCCTCCTTCTCTTACAAGTTTAAAGAATGTTTTTCTATTTTGGTTTTCGCTTTCTTAAGGAAATGCCTTGCTAAGTATCAGGTGAGACGTACAATTGGGATAACACGAAGGAAAAAAAATTCCTTGAAAAAATGGATAACTTTTCATCTTATAGTGGCGGTAAACATCCCTCCATACAAATTCTTAAATAATGGGCCCCTCAGTTTAATTCTAAATATGGTGTACCTGCCTAAGGATTAACATTGTATCAAAAAAAAAAAAAAAAAGGGATGAAGAAAATATATAGGGGATGGAAGGCATTGCAAGTACGGACCGGGCTTGGATATGATCCGTCGACCGATAGAGTCATTTGCTCAGATGATGCTTGACAGAGCTTTATCCAAGTAATTGCATTGTCTAATATATGGCCTGCTAATTTAATTGTTTAACCACACGACTAGTACACGAGGATGTTGATAAAATTTCATTTGCAGGTTCACAAGGAGTGCAACCATATCCGCCACGAGGGGCTTTGCAATAAGGAGTTGTATTACAACGTTTTCAAAAAAAATCATGATGTAGGTGCCTTGGGGTTTGGTTCAGTTATGATGCGAGATGACAGTACTCTATACGTCGAGCCTGAAGTTTCTATGGACAACTCTGGAACACAGCTGGTTTTAGAAGAGGAAATAACTCCGACCAACGGTAGGCGGCAGGGCAACAACAGAAGAGTGGGCGACGATGCTGGTCCGTCATGGTCTAGGGGCAGTTCTGGTAAGAGAAAGCAAAGAGTGGCAATGGACGAGATGACTTACTCGGTAATGTAGGAAATAGTCAGTCATTTTTGTAGTTGATCGTAATCGGGTACCAGCAAAGAACATTCAAGCTGATCGGATCACTTGCTGATGTGCATGAATATTATGACCGAGATGGGAATTCCACTTAATCAGCGGACGATTATGTGGCATTACTTCGAGGCTCATCCACGGGTGCAGCGTACCTTCCATCAGCTTCCCGATGACAATAGGCGAGACATTATTGCCTCTGTTTTTAAGTCCTAGTCGCCAGCGGACAATTGAGTTTTTAGTTAGATAATTTTTTTTTCATTTTTTTTAGACATAACATTGACATTAACACATTTATTGGATTATATTGATTTATTTATTTCATTCATGTTTCAACCATTCTTATATTGTTGGTTACGTGATTTTATCGAAGGAAATAAATATATTTAGTTACGTAATGTTATGTTTTTTAGCGTTTGTGAAAAAAAAATTATTATATCACGGATTTGAAACGATTAGTTGAACGGAGTATAATGGTATTGGGACTAATTAAACATGTTTTGGGAACAATCGATCTATACTAAGTAAACAATCAAATTTAGTTAAGGTCATGTCATTCTCAATATGAATGAGTTTAGTTCCGCATCCAAACATGAAGAAGAGGACCGATCCTCAGAAAATGAGCTAAGTGACGATGACGGTTTTCTTACGGTGGCAGTCATTGCCGTGGTTGCCAGTAGGCGTAATAGATGAAGAGATCCACAACTAATGCATAATTCAAGACTAACTGGCAGCATGCATATGGAAGAGATAATAAATGGACATGAAGAAATTGTTCAAGATTTGATCAGTATAGAATAAGATACATTCAAAGCACTAAGTCACGTATTAGGTAGTACGGAATTATTGAGGCCAATTTGTAACATGACTGTTGACGAGCAGTTGTTCATTTTTTTTATCCATTTGTTCCCAAGGCGCAACGAACAGACACATCAGTTATTTATTTTAGCATTCTAGAGAGACAACTTCACGTTAGTTCTTTAAAGTGTTGACGGCTATTTGTGCTCTAAAAGAGGAGTTTATCAGGCCGCCCGACTACACAGGGGTTCAACCTTTGATTATGGAGCACTCCTACAAATATAGGCCATGGTTTGATGTACGTAGTCAATGTCATCGCATTTCATGATCGTATTAATGATTCTAGAAAAATGGAAACTCTACTATTTTTGATTTAACACGTCTTATTAATGCTAGTAGCCATAATCTACATTTTCCTTCTTCATGCAGAATTATATTGATGCTATAGATGGAATACACGTACCATGTGTGCCACGAAAGGATAATTTTGAAGCATGGATTAATTGAAAAGGTGTCAACTCGCAGAATGTATTGGCCGCCTGCTCATTCAATATGAAATTTACATATATGTTGGCCGGCTACGAGGGATCTTGTTATGATGCAAAAATGTTGGAAAAGGTAATCGTATTTCATGGTTCTCCAGTACCAGCACCTGGTAAGATCATCTGTCATGTGATATGACTATTTATAAATAATCAAGTAATTACAAAATATTGGATTTGTGTTGATAATGCGATGTTTACTTTGTAGGAAAATTTAACATAGCCGATTCGGGATACGCGAATAATGATTGTTTCCTTAGTCCATTTTGACGAGAGACGTATCACTTACCCGAATATCAAAAACGTCTCGTCGGACTAGGCACCGGAGGGAAGTATTTAACTACACACATTCATCGCTGCGGAATTGTATTGAGCGAAATTTTAGTGTATGGAAGGCCAGATTTAAAATACTTAAAGGCATCAACAATTATCCCATGGACAAATTAGTAATGATCCCAGTAGCGTGTGCGATTGTTCATAATTTTATAAGGATGGTACAGGTTAGGGATCCTATTCTTGAAGAGTATGTGGCAGATGGTGTGCCTGTAGGTGGACATGTTGATGTTAACGCGGATTACGTGTTGGCCGATAGGGTCGATGATATAGGTCTAAGTACGGGAAGGCAACAAGATGCATTGAGGAAGGATGCAATGAATCAACTGAGAGAAGTGTTGGCCGATGATATGTGGGACAGATATCAATGAAATCCATGGTATAAATCCTCTTGAAATTAAGGTCAGTTTTATCTATTTAAACTAGATTAGGGGGAGAATTTCATTTTTTTTATTAGCACTTTTAGTTAGCAACTATGTAATTCTTGTTGTTGTATTTTATGGCTATGTAGAAAAAATTGTAAAAGGTTTGATGTATGTTGTTGATGTGTGTTTTAATTTTAGTTTGTTTTATTTTTTCAATTTTTCCATTCGCAACCTACAATGGCATGTTAACTTATCTTTTCAACTTTTAACTCAAACTTTTTACATCCAAACACTCCATTCAAGTTAAACTTATCAACTCAAACTTTTTACCAAGTGCTCAACTCTAACTCTCAACTTAACTTATCCTCAACTCAACTTAAAAATCTTAACTCCAACCGTATCACCAAACGGAGCCTAAAACTATATATGGCGGAAATATCGACACATTTATTAGACTAAAACTTCAAAAACTAAAGCATGACTACTACAAGCCATCAATGAAAGTGTAGCTGATAAGAGGACCATCAGAGTAGGAGGATGCTTTAGGGGACAAGCGGCAAAGCTGACGAGATGCCTTCAAGTAGCAGAACATGAAACACACGTGCTACCGCCATCAATGTTTAGAGATGGAATCACCACATCCACAAGAAGCCCACCATTGTTTGGAACAAAACCCCGAAAGAGTACAACCACCAGAAGAGAAAAGCGTTACAAAACGTCTCCAAGACGTCCAGAAATATACTTTAAGCGACATTAGATCAACCCTAATAAAACTACCTTGCCAAACACAGTTACTGCCATTAAAAAACCCACAACAACACAATCTCCGTAACCAATTTTCAAGGCCGAAGGTCCAAGACGTGCCTAGGAGCGGTCTCGGAACTCCGGCCAACTCACTCACTCCTTTTCTCTCTTTCGCGTTTCTTTCCTAGGACCAGCTACATTTTTCAAATCTAAATAGTACAATAGGGATACACTTAGATAAACAATAATATTAATTAAATTAAAATCAGAAATAATATTTATGAAGAAATAATTGATAGTATTAAAAGAAGATACAAGATTTATCATGTAGATATGAAGATTTAAGAAAATCAAATGACTTTGAAAAATAATTGATAGTGAAAATCCTATATTTAGCAAAAAAATATTTATTAGACAAGCAATAATATAGTATTTAATGTATATTAATTGTAAATCGATTTGCTTATTGATTTATATGGTAAATATGTAATTAGTTTTTTTACTTGTAAATTTTATTTAGATATTGATTTACTTAGAAAATATGAGATTTAATTTACTTGTAAAAGTTTTATTTACTTATTTAAATTAAGTTGATAATTTTAACAGTTGTTCGTTTTAAATAATATAATTACTAGTTTTTATTTAGTAAATACATAATTTTATCGTTGGTTATAGTAAATCCTTTATTTACATCATTTTTTAAAATTTTTTGTATATCTACTTAGTCTAGTATTTCCTAAGTAAATCTGATATTTACACATAGATCAATACTTAACACTGTTGTTTAAATGTGTAATTTATGTAGTAAATCCAATATTTCCTCCATAAATGAAATTTTCCAAAAACAAATTTATAAAAAAAATATTAAACCTGCATTAAATTGGTAAACATAAACTTTATTATTTTTAATCATTATTTTCTCTAAGTATTTTATTTATTTACAAAGTTTTTGAAATTACACATAAACCCCATAATAATCCCCAAATTCATCCCTAAAATCCAACCAAACTATAACCCCAATCCCAAATTTCCCCAAATCCCTCAACCACAGACTTAGTTACCGGAGCTACTAGACAATAGAGAATCAACCGTGCACCGACGACCATCAAATTTCATGAAACTTATGATAAGCATCGATGTAATGCTACTGCCCCAAATCGCCAAATATCGTGTCAGCACGTAATAACAAGCACCTATTTCGCATCATGAAGGAGATAGCGAACCTCAGGTCATTAGGGAGATCAAGAACCTTGGGCTACTGTGGAGAACGTGACGCAGTCGTGACGAAGATGACATCGCTAGAGAAATCACAAAGAGCTAACATCACATGAAGCCGAGTTGACAGAACCAGTCTGTAACGATGACCTCGAGATCGTGATAAGGCCTCGTGGGGTGCTGTGTTACATGGAACAATCATCGTTGTCGGGAAGAGATATACAACAGTGTGGAAGAAAAACACAAAGGCAGGGGAGATTTGGATTTTAGGGAACGAAAATTTACTATTTTATTTTGCCTTATTTTTTTAAAACATGCTATTAAGTGCCAATTTTTATTATGGCTTTATTTTGTATTAAAATAACAATAAAAATATTTTGCAAAATGGTATTAGGGATATATTTTGAAATTGTATTTGATTGTGTTTTTGGAAAAATTAGTTTGAGGACCAAAAATATATATATATATATAATTATATTTGAATTTATTTCTGAAAACATTTGTTGCTATCTATCACAGTTGCTTTATTCTTCAACATATTTAATTTGAATTCTTCCAAAATCTAGAACATTACTTGAGCATGTGTTTGGAGTATGAGTTTGAGAGGTAATTTTTATGTTGAAGTTGATTAACTTTTTAAAAATTAGTTATAATTTTTGTTAATTTTTTAGAAAAAGATAAAAATTAAAATGAAAACTTTATGTTTACACCTAAGAACCAACAAACCATAAATAACACATAAAGAAGAAGTTGGATGAGTTGAGGTGTAATGCCCCGGCCATCCACGTAGAGCCGATTGCGTGAACGTGGGCCGTTACCATGCTTCCTTCACTTAAACCTAGTCTTAAATACTTAACCTTACAGAAAATTTCAGAATAAATTTTTTTTTTAACTTCGTATAAACTTTAACTGAAACTTACAACTTGAAAGCATTAATACATACATAGATTTGTGCATACGGGTAAACTTCATCATGCCTACCCATTACTTACTGTGCCGATTATAAAGTCACACATAAACCTTTTAAACCGGACTTTTGAAACATTATATACATAACATGGTACAACTTCATACTTAAAATGTTTGCGGAAAATCTTGTGTAGTAGTATCTCACACCGCCCTTCACTTGCTGCATCGTCTTCATGGCCCACCAAGTAAAGCTGCAGGCATCTTACTTTTACCTACAGTATTGAATATACTGATGAGCTTTCGCCCATCAAGTACAAACATAATCTCACAAAATACGTCAACATCATTAAAAAAAAACATGCCAAACATCATGTAATTTATGCATGATCCATTTATGATCGATTTGAATGTTTTATGTTTTATTATTATCTTGAACTTATTATCTTGCTTTAACATGTGGGCCCCCTTGTGTACGTACCGATTGCACGCATCTCCAGAGAAAGTTAAGGTTTGCAAGGTCCCTAACAATTCTGAGAATCATATAAGCCTTTCCAATTTTCTTTTACGAAAGGTCTTAGTATCTTAAACTTGAACTTGAACTTGAGCTCGAAACATACATAATCCTCCATCTGGCGGGAGGTTGGTACGACACCTTACTTATCTTATCTTATAACTTAATTTGTTTTACCATGTGATTTAATATTAGTGAACATGTCTCATGATGTCACTATATCATAACATATACATACACATGGCATATCTTAGCATAACATGGCATATCATGGCTTAGCATAGCATAGCATGACTTAACGTGGCATATTATAACATAACATGACTTGACATAACTTAGCATAACGTGACTTGACATGGCATAACATGGCATGACTTGACATAACATAGCATGGCATCACATAACTTGGCATAACATGGCATGACTTGAAAATACGTCATATGCTTGAAAATAGTTTTTACTATTTTCCATACTGTAAGTGAGGTTTGTACTTACCTGTTGTCCTATGCTCTTGACTTAACATTCCATCAAGGTACATCAACAGGTTCTATTCGTGTTTCAATTAGGGCGTAAGATAAGGATCAACCTATCTTACTATAAATCATAATCATTAAATGTTGGTATCCTAACCAACATCATTGAGTAATCCTAGTTATATGTCCCCCGTATATGATCTCTTGTTTGGTTACTAGATGTAACCCTAGGGCATCTGGCCCAAGACAAACATGAATAAAGCTTAACATCTTGGTAGGTTACTATGTGTAACCCTGGGTCTAGGCCCAATCCATACTTAAACCGTATCTTGTTAGGTTACTATTGGTAACCTTCTTGGTTACTATTTGTCCTATAGTTGTTTACCATAGGACTGGGCTTATCTTATTTATTTTTACCTTTGTTTGATAAATTTTAATCCCTCTTAAAACTGCTTAAAACAGTTCATAAATCATGATTATCAGTGCATGTGTAGGAATTTCCTGCTTTTGCACTGTTTTTAGAAATCCTGTGCAGGAATTTCCTGAACCCTGCACAGTTTTTGGAAATCTGTTTTTAACTTTAAAATTTGTTTAAAATTTGAAAAATCTTTCTTGATGAAAGTTTTAGATCTCAAAAAATACTACAACTTTGGTCTTTACACAAAACCCAGTTCTGTCCTTAACTAATTCGTTTTCCTTGTTGAAGTCCCCAGGCCGTGAGCACAAGTCTGACCCGCCCAGGAGTCCCCAGTCTCGGATTTTAATAAAAACAGAGGCCTTTAGAGCCTATTTTTCAAAAATTGTCCATGCTACCCACTAGGAAATTCCTTCTCTACAACTTTGTAGTTTTAACTTTTTTCAAATTCGGCCTCTAAGGTCTTCAAAATCGACTTCCCAGAAGGCTGCCCAGTTTTATTCGAAAACTGGTAGTTTTGTTCTTGGTCAAGTTTTACGTAAAATTACGTGTACACTACCTCAACCGGCTGCACCGGGAGCCTAGGACCAGTCATGCAGCGTTTTCTAACATAAAATCTCATCATGCATACATTTATACATTCTCATGCAAAGGCAAACCCTTGGGTGTTCTTGCACCAAGCTAAGGTTTGCAAAACTTTTGGTTTGCACATCCATGCATCATTCAAGCTTCTAATCTAGCTCATTCACTAACATGCATAAC
>JAFMPE010109128.1:285-13018 GCA_024759925.1 Ficus religiosa | reverse complement strand
TTGTTTGTCATTTTAATGGTATAATCACTTATCTTGTGTTTCAAGAAATCAAAGGTAAACAGTTTTTTTTTTTTTTTAATTTAAAATTTTAAAATTAGAGAGAAAGAGTTAAATAACATATTCAAATATCCAAAAAAGAGAGATAACAAAGTATCATTTCTAACCATAGTAGTAATAAATTGTAGTATAAAATTTTAAATATGATAATAAATAGTATAATGAAATTTATGATTATACAATGTATAAAGAACCACTTCTCCTTCTTTCTTTCTCTTTCTCTTTTTCTCTCAAATATAAAACTATACACATAAATTTATTATAAAAAATTAATTATCAATTCGTTATTTTCTTAAAAATCCAAAAAAATTTGTGTATTTATCAAAAAAAAAATATATGTTTTAAAAAACATGATATAAATTTAAAAAATACCTATCAAATATGTTAATACGTTAGTTATTACAATTTTCCTATCCAAAAATGATAATTATAGCATTTTTTTTATCTAGTAAAATAATATTTTTAAATGTTTGCTCCTGAAATTCCAGAAACACCCTTTTCTCCTCTCCCCAAAACTCAGCCCGTCGCCCATTGAAGCCCGGTCGCCCTCGTCACCGGCCAACCTAGCGGAACTCCAGGAGATCAAACTATTGGTACCCAGGAGATCGCTAGTGCCGACAAGATCTTCGGCGTAGGAAATCGCGGTACCCAGGATATCGCAAAAAATGCCGAGATCTCCCTCTTCACTCTCTTCTATCTCGTCTCTCTCTCCTATCAGCCATGCTGTCGCAAGGACGACGTCGATGATGACGAACATCACAATCAGCCTCGCCTCTGCGAGAAAGGCGGCAGCAATCGAGTTCATCCCCGCGGTTGCTTCTCCGACACCGAGTTCATCGTCTTATCCGATGATGGTTTCTTTTTCAACAGTTAGTTTTAGAATTTTTAATTATCTGGGGTTGATTTAAAATTAAATAAAGTAATTATGAAATTTTAGACAAAAAAATATTTTTTTAAATGCAGACTTTTTTTTTTTTTTTTTTGCATATAAATGCAGACAATTAATATTAAGGAAAATTAAAATTTAGAAAAACTATTTTTTTTAAATAACTAATAGGTAGTATTAACGGCAAATACATGATTTGCATCATTTAAATACAACGATTTACATATTATCAACAGAAAATACAAAGATTTACCATTTAAATATAAAGATTTATGAAAATAATTACTTGATAAACTTTACATATTTATAAATACATGTGATAAATGCATGATTTATTAGGTGTAAATAAAATTTATTAACGAAATTATACATATTTACTAAGGGTTAATCAATAAATTTACTAAGTAATATATATTTACAAGTTAATAAGTTAAAAATAGGGAAAAAAAAAATCAATTAAAAAATTTTGATCAGTAGCTTCTTCTATTATTTTCAACTGATTTACAATATTTTAAAAATTAAAAAAATCCCCATTTTTTCTAAAAAATTAGCCCTAATTATTTTAGATTTGAAATTGTATGGTAAATTCATTTGTTGTTAGGTAAAATCAATATTTGTGGGCATGATTTACCAGGTAAATCCTTATATTTACCCGTCGATCTAGTCAACCCGTTGTTGCTACCCACCAGAGAAACCTCAATTGACCTTAGCGAATAACACCACTGTCGCGATCCCGTCGCGGTTGTGGTCGCGGTCATCGGAAAAGAGGAAGACTGACGAGCGAAGAACATGACTTATGTAGCTACGATAAGCGACAAATGCACTGAAGATTAATGAGTAGGCTTCCCAGGGATAGATACGAATGCGACGGCGACGAGTGCTACAACGACAAGCGACGAACATGAAGAAGGATCCGGTTCATGTCCCCAAAGAAGTAAATTTGGGTTGCCTGTGGTAGAAAATTCCACTCAAGGCATGCTATTATTTTTCATGTTTTTCAAAATATGCTATTTTGTTAAACTAGTTGCACAAAATATGCTTTTTCATGTATTTTCTGCAAAACTTATGAGATAAACTATATTTTTACCATATCGGTATGTGTTGTTGTTTTACCTGTCATATTAAGTTTTTAACAATATGTGCGTGTGCACTTTAAAACCTTGAAATGCAAATCGTATAACTACTTGCAGTCATATTTATATACCTACTAGTAAGGTAAAAAAACAGTTTCTACTAAAAATCTTTCCTTGAATTTAAACAAAAATACTGATTATTGGAAGCATGTTTGGTGACGTTGTTCTTGATTTATTGTTTCTAAATTGCTATCATTTTTTTTTAATTTTAAAAGAAAATTTTCATGTTTTTAAAACTTTTTAAACAAAAGGGTAAATTGTTCGTTTTGTCTCTAATCTTTGCAAGAATTTAAGTTTTTTTTTTTTTTTTTTTTTTTTTTTTCCGGCTAAACGGTCCCTAAACTCTTTAAATGGTGAATTTTGTCTTTTTTACTAACAAATGTTGAAAATTAAATGAAATAGATCATGTGTGTGACACCTATAAGTTGAATCATGTAATTTTTTGTTGTCAATTACACTTACATGCTAAATCATGTGTGATTAACGCGTTATTTTCTATTAAATTTTTAACGTCTACGCCACTTGTCGCATGCACGCGCCTCCTAGGATGGGAACACATGCGCGCACTATCTTGATGGGGAGTGGGCGTTTTGCACTGGTAAGGGAAAGAATGTAATTTTAAATCCTTGCAAACTTAGTTTAACACTCATGTCCATGTATGGTATTGTCCGCTTTGATATTAGCCCGTATGATTTTGCTCTTGGGCTTTACCCCAAAAAGCCCCATACCATTGAAGGTGATTTCTATAATTAAGAACGATAAGATATATCTATTTCCAAGCAACGTGAGATCACACATCTTACCCTTTTCTTTTAGGGACAGATGAGTGCCACACCTAGACTTCGTGATATAAATGGATACTTATAGATGTCTCTTAAGTCAGATTCTTTTTGGCCTACATCTAAGATTCCTAGTATGACCTTTAGAGATAAGTACACTATAGCCGTTGAGCATTGGAAGGAGAAATCTTATATGGTTGAGAATTGATTGGTGCCCACGAACCACTCATTCTAAAGAGAGAAGAATAGGAAGGAAGACTAAGGGTTTTCCACCGCCATCCTAGGATTTTTTATTGTGTGAAATATAGAAGGACCCCGTGGAATATTGAATTGCCGATAGATAGTTAATTATTCTACCTAATTATTTATGCAACAAATATGTGAGATCTAGTATTATGGAAAATATTTTAAAATCTATTCCGTGATGTTAATCCAATTTCCTAATCAAAATCAACAACATCCATGTGCCACGTGGCATGTGCGCACTCCCTGCCCTAAGGAGTGCTCGCACGGAGTGTTTCCAATGGTGGGGACATGATGTAATTTTAGATTCCTGCCACTCTTAGACCTAGTGTCACATAAAAACCCTTCAGGTGTCTACTAGGTCCGATTATTTTTGGCCTCTATCTAGAATTTTTGGTCTCTCCCCTTTAAAGAATAGGAGTCTATAACCATTAAAGATTTGAAGGAGAAAACTGTTACAGCTAAAAAAATACTGTTCCTATACACCCCATATGCTAAGGAGAAGTGAACACTATGAAAGGTTAAGGGTTGAGAAGTCTTGGAGTTTCCATATAAGGATCGTTCATTGTGTGAAAGACTGAAGGAGCTCGTAGATTGTTGAATTGCCGATGGGTAATTGAATATTCTAATTAATTATTTTATGCAAACAAACATGTGAGATCTTGTGTTATGGTGAATATTGTAAAATCTAATTTGTTATTTCATTACTATGAAAAACCATAACCAACAACAAGATCTATCAGGAATGAATCATCTGTACAAGCATAAATGTACAAGGGTTTTCTCTTAAATGGTTATAAATAGGGTTAAATGCCTCTTAGGACCTCCTAATCACTTTCTAACGAATTAAACCCTCTCTACAATTTGTCTTTATAGTGAAAGAACTCTTCCGGCTCCAAAGAGGACATAGTCTTCACATTGAAGGCCGGACCTCCATGAATCTCCATGTTCTTATTTTTTCTACATTCTAATTTATAATTTTACATGAGTGTTCTTGCCAAGTGACGATCCGACTCCAATTATCTTGTGAGGCAGAATTTTACTATTAATACCCTGATCAATTTTTTCAAAGTTGTGGATAGTGGGTGTATTCACCTTCTAGCATAGGCTTTGGAAACTAGGATAAATTCATAGTCGAGAACTACTTGAAATTTAGGGCCTCAACATAAGAAGGCTTTTTGTTTAAAGCCAAGACATTTTGTTCTTCTTTAGACATGGATAGTGAAACTACTACTACATGCAACATATGTAACATGTCATCGGCACTTGAAGGCATGACAGTGTCAGAAAGAGAAGCCCTAACAGGTTCAAGTAGTCGGTTTGTAGGTTATGGTTGGGGTTGATAATTAGGGTAGCTTTGCGATGTTGTCCATGTAGATGCTGGGATCTACTATCAAATTCCAATTCAAGGTAGATTAAATGAAAATCAACAAATAGAAATTATTAGAGTCCTTGGACATCGCATATGAGAGTCATGAAACAATCATAACGGAAAACATAAATGATAAGAAAGCAGTAAAATACAACAACACTGAAATTTAGAGAGGTTTGTCATAATGTCGTACTACACCCTCTGTGTCTAGAGTTTTTCACTATGTATATCACTATGTATAAATTTTGAGTACAAGGCTACAATTTAGGTGGAAAATTTGATGGAGTTTTGGTATAGAAAAAGCAAAGAAGAAGATACTAAAATGTGAGTGGTCTTCCTCTATTTATTGAAGAAAAATGGTGGGTCCGAATTTTCAGGATAGTAGTGGGTGGTTCCCCACTACTCTGATATTTCAAGATGTGTGTAAGAACGTGGGCCACGATTGATCGTGGGCTTAGCAGTTATGGAAGTCGATCTTCCATTGTTCATCGTTTGCTCGAGGTGACCATCAAATGATGAACCAAACATCATTTGCAATGGGTAGTAATTGGGCACGCATCAGGTGATCAAGTCATCGTTCAATGTTCATCATGCTGCCGAGATGAACCAAACATCATTTGCAATGGGCAATAATTTTATGGGTTTCAGGAGCTCAGTGAGACCCATATTGAGTGATCAATGAACCATGGTTTGATGTTCGTCAGTCCCTCATATAGAGTATAAATGTTGGGCCGGGCCTAAGTCTAGGCTTCTAAATGCGTGATGAATACATAATGGACTATGGTTCACTGCCCAACACTTGTTGGTTCATTGGCCATAGTGACCTAGGGATAATGGGGAGACGAAGTCTAACCCCAATAGTTAGCCCCGCACTCTATCAACCAATGATTTTTGATAGAGTGTTATTCGTTCGCTGTTCATGGCTCGGTGCCTACTGACGGGGTTAATTGACGGGATCAGTCGTTATTGCAAGTTTGGTAACCAATGAGACAAATCAATCTCAGTAGTCAAGCCTAACAAAGAAGGGAATCTACTTTACATGTGGCAAGCATTGATTGGTGAATTCAAAACGATAGTTACTTGTTTTGAAATTTGAAAAGACATGAAATGATTTTGCTGAGTGGGAATCTAAATCAACTCGTGATTCATGCAATTTGATTAGGCATGATCACATCATCAAAACCGTTTGATCTTTTTTGAAGGTGTATAACTATTCATCTCCCCCCTCATTTCTCCTATTTTTTTCCGTTGGAGTTGGATATCGTCCTTAAGATCTTCAAGAGTCTTTAGAGTTCAAAAATTCCCAAACAAGATTATCCCACTCTCTCTCTTTGTTTGCATTTTACTCGAAAAATCTTGTTTTCCAATCATTTTCGGGTAGTTAGAGATTAGGTTTGAGTGTTTTCTCTAAGTATTTGAATCGATTTGGGAATTTGTAGTCGTTTTATTTTTTTGGGTTTTCTGGATTTTCGTTGAGTTTGTCTTGAATTTCTAGGTTGGTGTTCATCTGGGATTCAAGGTGATTTGAGACTCTTGGGTTTTGATCTTAAACTCTTCATCGTTCTCTTGCAAATTGGTTTATGGATATTCAAAATGGACAAGTACGAGGGCAAATGACCTTTAGAGGGAGAGTTAGTCAATATCTCCATGAGCTCCAACTTGGATGATAGCGAGGCGGAGGACAATGAGTTCTCATCCATCCTTCGTCATTTGAGGGATGAGCACAAGTGGGAACAAAGCCATAAGGGTACTAGGATGAGCAATGAAGTGACTGAGACAAATCGTCTAGCCATGGTGTTGGGCGATGATGTGCTCTCCATCTTACCCATTGCTCGATTGTCTAGACCTCATTGCCATATTAGTACCGAATCGTTCCTGCGAATGGTGAACCCTCCATCCATGCTGACGGAGGATGACTTGGCGGTTATCAGGGGATGATATGGTTTCCCCAGTGGAGTAACACTATGCCTCCCATTCCCCAACGAGCGAATAGAAACAGTTTCTGAATGGTGGATCTAAATGTACTTTATAATGTGAACTCTGACTCCCGATCCCTTCATTCCTCATCCAATGTAGGAACCACTACCAGCTGGCTATCCGTCAGCTAATGTCTAATGGAATGCGAGTATTCCTTGGGTTAATTGTGGTGGCAGATAAGGCAATCATCGAGCTAACAGTCAAAGAATTCCTCATTCTTACTATCCTAGGGAGAACAATCACGACTTCGGTCGATGTCTAATGTACCCTAGGCGGAAGAAGCAAGTCGTTGGAGAGATAAAGAATTCCAATCAATACAAGTAGGACCGATACTTCTTCATGCTTATAAACAAGAAGTCCCTTGGTCTTTTGTAAGTGTCGCAAAAAGAGTGATGAACATCACATTGAACAATGATTTAAACCAGACTCTAACTATTGTTTTATTTTATATTGCAGGCATGGAATTCAAGACGTCTCCGCCTAAAGGTGTTTTGTTTGAGGGGAAGTTATAACGTTTGCTCGTTGTGCCAGATCGTGAGTTGGATGATATCAATGTTCCTTGTGGACTTAGGAGATTGAGCCTTTGGAGGGAGTTCGTCGAAATCCCACATGTATAGCTAAATAAGTTCCTTCCTGGGTTGATTGGCCGTTCGTGATCAAAGGAGTGTTAAGGAGACTCTTCATCCCTCCATTGCTCATCGAACCCTTAACAAACAATAAAGCATTGATCATTGATCTAGCTCTTGACACGATGAAGGTCAATCTCCTTCCCCCAAAAGAACTTCTGGCAAAGAAGCAAGCCAAGAGAGAGGTCACCAAAGTAGCTACTGCTATGACCTTTCACACCCCAACCCTTTTCTACATCGAATATTCTCCTGAGCCCTTTGCCCTGCCAAGCAGCCCCTAGCCAAAAAGCAAATGGTGGAACCGAGGCCTAAAAAGGTTGAGAAGAAAAAGGATAATGGCAAGGCCTCTGAGAAGCTGAGCGGTCAGCAGCGAGAGGTGGAAGGCAAGCTATGAGTGGTGGAGGAGGAGGCCAAGGTGAGCTTCCTTTCTGGCGCAAGCTTTATAGAGGATCGAGTACTAGCGATTCGTGTCGCCGAGTAACTTGTGACTGTGAGGGATCGAGAGCTCACGAACGAAGGTCGGATATGTGACCAGTCCGATGAGTGCCTCTAGGATGGGTTAAAGGTACTCCTAATGTCCCATTGTCGATCGTATTTTTTTTTTTATTCTTTTAGCATTTTGTTTTTACAGTTCTTTTCCAATACCTGTTCACTCTCCGTTTGCATGGACAAAGCCTCCAAGGAGAGGAGGAAGAGGATCTAGGAGCTCGAGGCTGTGAACAAAAAGCTGGTGAAGAATCTTCTTGAGATCAAAAAGGAATTTGGGGTTGTTAAGGATATGTTTGAAAGAATGGTCAAGGAGGTGATTGAGCTCGACAAGTATGTAAAGTCTAGCTCATATTACTTGAAATTGATGGAGGAGAAGGTCTTGAAGATGACGACTAAAAATGACGGCCTCAAGGCCACTCTAATAGAAAGAAGCGGATATTGAAAAGTTGGTGGCTTGCATTGTGAGCGAGTATGAGAACGCCACCCTCAAGGCTCATTACGAGCTCTTGAAGGAGTTTAAGGAAGGGCGCCACACCGTGTGGAACGTGAACGGATTAATAAAGCTTTACAAGGAGTCTCTTGCTGAAACCAAAGCCTTCAGGTCCACCCTTCAGACAAACATTGAGCCCCCAACCCCAACGGAGACGAACAATGTGGAGGTGGACAACACTCTAGCAACCGTCGAGTTGAAGGACCCTACCCCTGCCAAGCCGTAAACGTCCGAGGAGACCTTCGCCCCCAAAAGTAATGAGAAGGCCTTAAAGCCTTAGTTTAATTGTATATTTTTTATAAGCTAATGTGGTGAGAAAAATAATGTTGTATATTGCTGTAATCAACAATAGTTTATAGGGTATTTCTTAAATAGAATTACATGAAGACAAATTAGCAAACTAACAACTATATACTAGCTAATTTTCTTGATTTCTAAAAGTTGACTAAATCTCTTTCTGCCTATTTTACATGCCTATTCTTCTCCTACAATCTATCACAATAATCACCAAATATTCTTCTTTCCAACACTCCCCCTCAAGCTGGCTTATAGATGTCTTCCATATCTAGCTTGTCCATCAAAGTGTCAAGCTGCTTTTTGTGTAACCCCTTCGTGAGTATATCTACAACTTGATCAGTAGTAGGAACATAGGGTATACAGATCAAGCCGCTTTCAAATTTCTCTTTGATAAAGTGCTTGTCTACCTAAATCTACTTGGTTCTGTCATGAAGAACCGGATTGTGAGCAATTGAGATAGCTACCCTATTGTCATAGTAGACCCCATAGGAGAAAGAGATGCAATCTTCAAGTCTTCTAGTAGTCTTTTTATCCACATCACTTCACAGACTCTGTGAGCAAGTGACCTGAACGCAACCTATGCACTGCTTCTAGCAACAACATTTTGTTTCTTACTCCACCATGTGGCACGATTTCCTCCAACAAATGTGCAATATCCTGAGGTTGATCATCTGTCATTCACGCTTCCTACCCAATCCGCGTCTGCATAGACTTCAACTTGTAAATGACCAGGTTTCTTAAACAACAAGCCTCTTCCTGGAGTTCCCTTGAGATATCTTAGGATCCTATAAATGGCATCAAAGTGTTCTTGTCCAGGAGAGCACATGAATTGGCTTACCATTCTGACCACAAATGCAATATCTGGGTGTGTATGAGACAAGTAGATTAACCTATCTACTAAGCGTTGATACTTATCTTTGTCTATGACATTCTCGCATTTAGCAACATCAAGTTTCAAGTTGGCTTTAATCGGAGTTTCAGCAACTTTGCAACCAAGGATCCCTGTTTCTCCAAGTAAATCAAGTATGTACTTCTATTGATTTACAGATATGCTCTCTCTTGACCTGGTAAACTACATCCCAAGAAATTACTTTAACGGTCTCAGATCTTTGATTTCAAAATCCTTTGCAAGTTTTTTCTTTAAAGCTAATTCTTCAACATCATTCCCTACCAATATTGTGTCATATACGTAGATGATTAGAATAGCCATCTTCCCATTTTCAGTGTGTTTGAAGAACATAGTATGGTTTGCTTGACTTTGACTGTAACCATATCCGTTCACAGCTCTTCTAAAGTGCTCAAACCATGCCGTTGGAGACTACTTGAGGCCATTAAAGGATTTTCTTAGTTTGAAAACCTTATCTTGACCGAATTTCTCCTCAAATCCTGGTGGCATGCTTATAAACACCTCTTCCTCTATATCACCATTTAAAAAGGCGTTCTTATCATCCAACTGGTATAATGGCAAGTTAGAATTGACCACCAAAGACAATAAAACATGGACGGAATTTATTTTGGCCACTGGAGCAAAATTTTCTTGGTAGTCAATTCCACATGTTTGTGTAAAACCCTTCGCTAAAAGTCTTGCATTATACCTCTCCAGGCTCCTATCAACTTTACATTTACTGTAAATACCCATTTACAACCAACTGTCTTCTTCTCTTTAGGCAAATCCACAATTTCAAACATTCCACTTCTTCTAAGGGAATTCATTTCTTCCATGACTGCTAATTTCCAATTTGGATCATCAAGTGCTTCCTGAATGTTTCTTGGAACAAACAAGTGAGAGATTTTTTTTTTTATGTAAACGCCCTTTTATGATGAGAAATTTTATTATACAAAAGTTATTCTGCGATGAGATGTTTGGTACAGGAGTGGACTCCTTTTCTAAGAGCTATAGGAATATCAAGATCTTGAAGTTTAATGGAAGGCTCACTAGACTCGGGAATGGAAGGCTCGTTAGACTCAGAGATGGGTAATAAGATATGAGAAGTAGACAACTCAGGAATGGATGATTAAGTAGGAGAAACAGACGGTAAAACTGATAGTAAAACAAAGTTTTGTGTACCTGGTTAATTCAGGAGTTAATTACTCAGAGATTTTGATCGGTTTTATGCTACAATGATAGATAGATTCCTACCCTTTTGTTGAATTCTTTTCCTGGAATAAATAAAAAGCTCTAAGTTGGGTTCCTTTCGAATTATAGGTAGTATTTCTCCTCCCGTCGAAGACATAATCATTTTTGGAAAACTTTGGTTAGGTTCACCTCTTTTCCTCAAATTCGAAGTTATATTCCTGTTTTTTTAAAACCAGGTTAAAAAGTAATGGTTTTCAATAAGGGAGTAGGAAGAACATCCCAAAAATTTTCTCTCTCTTCATTTTCCTTCTCCCCCTGAAGAGAAATTTTCTGAAAATTAGGTTGCCTTTCCACAAATGAAACATCCATGGTAACAAAAATTTTCTTAGTTTGGGGATGAAAACATTTGGATCCAATTTTGATCGACCTTTATTGGGTAAATGAACAAACACTGTACAGCCAAAAACCTTTGGTGGTAGGTTGGATTGAATTTGGGTTGCTTGAAAAATGTTTTTAAGACACTCAAAAGGAGTAGTGTAATTAAGAACTCGAGTAGGCATTTTGTTTTTCAAATGTGACACAGTTAAAATAGCCTCACCACATAGATATTTAGGGACATTCATAGAAAACATAATAGCACGATAAACTACAAAAGTGTTTATTTTTTCTCTCAGCAATGCCATTTTGCTGAGGTGTATCAATATAAGTTGATTGATGATGAATCCCTTTTTCACTCAAAAAATTTCCTAGCACTTCATTAAAATATTTAGTGCCATTGTCGGAATGGTGAATACCAATTTTAGTCTGAAATTGAGTTTCAACCATGGTATAACAAATTTTGAAAAGGTTTTCAACATCAGATTTCCCACTCGTTAAGTAAACCCAACATAAACATGTGTGATCATCAATAAAAAACAAAAACCGTCTTTTTTCCAAAAATAGTTTTGATCCTCGAAGGACCCCAAACATCACTATGAATCAAGTAAAATGGCTTTGAAACTTGATATAGTTTTGAAGGATAATAAGTATGATGACTTTTTGATAAAATACAATTTTTCACAATGAAACGATGAACAATCCAAATCTTTAAATAAAATAGGAAATAATTTTCTAAGATAGGGAAAACTAGGGTGCCATAGCCTTATAGTGCCAAAGCATTATTTGGTCTCACTACTACAAATATTGGAATAAATAATGGATATTAGACCACAGTTTTCTAAAAATCGTCGTCTAAAATGAGTCAAAAACACGGAACAGAGCTTTTTTTTTTTTTTTGAAAATCATCGTGAAATTCAATGCTTTCATGATTGTTTTTAAGATCGTCGTTTAGAGCAAAGATTATATGATGGTTTGGGTAAACCATCATGCAAAGCGGTGATACCATGACTATTTTCCAAAACCGTTGTGAAAACCTGTAATTTCCACGAGTATCTTTCGAATTTATCTTTATTTTTTTTACTGAAATTTGAATAGCCCTCGCAAACCCATTTCTCATTCTCCCTCTATGACCTTGCAAACCCAACCCCCCCCACTCTCTCTAACCCAATGCGAACCCATCTCTCTCTCTCTAACCGTCGTCCCTCCATCGCCGTCGCCGTCGCCCACCCACCCACCCTACCTCTTCCTCTCACTCTTTCTCTTTTCTTTTGTCGCCCACACACGCACACTCTCTCTCCGGGAACTCAATCTCTCCCACTCTCTAGCTCTGTCTCCCTCCTCGCGCAGCTGCCACTCTCACCACCCCCACAACTCATTTGCCGGTGCCACCCCGTCGCTACCGCGCCACCCCACCTTGTGGTTAAGCCATTTTTCAATTTTCTTTTGGTTTTGGAATATTATTATTTATTTAGATCTGTAACATTTTACGGTTAAAGTACAAGATGAATGTGATTAAAGAGATGCCATTCTTATTATTACCAAATGCTAAGTGAATCTCTCCAGAAACTCCTAAAAAGTTCATCAGAAAGCTGAAAATGTTGAAGAACCTTGTACTATGGTTGTCGAATGTTTAGTCGACAAACGAACTAACGAACTAACGATTGAGCGAGTAAGTGAATGGTCAAATGAGCAATCGAACGATCAAACAAATGAGCGAACGAGCAATCAAAACACAAGCGAGTGAGCAATGCTTACGCAGTGGCAATTTCTAATCATTGGTCCTTGGTAATGGTCCTAAGAGTTTAATTCCTGGGGGCAGAAATGTAATAACTGAAAATTCTATGACAACATGATTCCTTGTATGGAAAATTATGCTGTATAATGAAGGTATGAATGAAAGAACCCAAGTAAGGGTCTTTATTAAGTATC
>JAFMPE010109102.1:2269-15005 GCA_024759925.1 Ficus religiosa | reverse complement strand
CAATATTTTTATAATTTATTTAAATACTAAATGCTCACTTTTATAAGTTTTAAAGCACAATAATAATAACAAAAATAGAAATAGCGTTTAAAAATATGATAATAATTTTTCACGCATTTTTTTATGATAAATATGACATTGGTTTACACTAATACATTGGAGATGGTCCTAATAATATCGAATTCATAATTGTAGATGATCATTTTTCCTAATATTTATGTATAAGAAGAAATAAATTGAATATATAAAATAAACCATATAGAAATTTTTTTTTTTTTTTGCTGAAGAAAACACATAAAAATTTAGTTAATAGGTTTTATCACCTTTAATATTTACTTAATTGTAGAAAATTACATCACAAAATTATTGAGAAAATTTTTGCATTAGGAAAGTTGATAAATGTCTTAATAATGGTCATTTTGACAAAATAATTTATTGAAAGATAATAATGGACTTTACAATATTATTAAAAAATGAAAACATTCTCTTAGAGTGTGCAGTATACTTTATTAGAGTACTCCGGCGATCACTACCGATAGCTAGAACCAAAAACATCCAGTCATCCATGTAGAAAATTCAGAATATTCTTGCAAAGTATCCAATATACTCGACTATAATATTTTGATCGGCACACGGTCAACGCCAAAAACCAATACAATTTATATGGTATTATAATAGATTTTCTAAGCAATAGGGAAAATTTGAGTAAAACAGGGTTGATTGAACTTTGACTTTGTAAAACATGTTAGGTTAAAACTTTGACCAGAATTATTTTATGTCATCTTAGTCAAGTGTTAAAAGTTTGTTATCATGCCGTTAAGGAGATCTTCAAATTTGTGTGATTTAGGTGCTTTTCCTTTCTTAAATTGGTTCAAATAAAGTAATATTGATTGTTTTATTGTTTTGTAAATTTTCAACAAAAAGTTTTTAATTTTTTTAGAATATTTTTTTAAATATCATTAGATGTTAATATTTTCATCGACATTATTAATAATTCAAAAGCTCAATTATTCCATAAACATTAGCGTTTTCATCCTTGATTGGTCAGTATTTGTTTTTTAACTCACAATTGTATTGTATGTAATTTCATTATAGTTTGTACATTGTCGCAACTCAAATTGACATACTGCAAACTTTGAATATTTTCTCTTCATTTTAGATTTTGCGGAATGAACCGTTGCGAATTAATTAATTCAATCATATTAATGGCTATTAAATTTCTCTTAAACCCTACTAGTCACATATCCTGGTTTTGGGGTACGATAGAGTCTACTTATTTATTTTATTATGAGGAAGAAAGTCAAGGTTGAAACAGGATATGCTTTGGACAGAATTAGGAAATAACGAAGTGAGAATTTATTTTTGAAAACTAAAAACTAGTATGAGGAGTAATAAACATGGATAATGCACCACTAAAGCAAGGCTTACCCCTTACCATGAAATGAGATGAAATAGTCACCTACCTTTTTAAACACTCCTCTTTCTTTCAGGTTCGTATGGTGTTTGAGTTGAGTTTGAGATGAGATGAGATGAAATTTTTAAGTTTGAGTTGCGTTGATTTTTTAAAAAATAGACATAAATTTTGTTGACTTTTCAGAAAAAGACAAAAATTAAGATGAAAATTTTGAGTTGAGTTTGAGTTAAACTCATTCACCAAACATATGATAAAATTTTTTAAAACATTTTATCTCTTAAATCATAATTACCGTAAAAGAACTAGAGCAATACCATATGCCTTGATGTTGAGTTTGAAAATTTTTGTTGAGTTTTCAAAAAAGACAAAAATTATTTTAGAAAAAAATAAAAATTAAGATAAAAAAGTACATTTTAATTTAAAATGAATTTGATTAATTATTATTTTTTCTAGTACAATGTACTTCTTTATCGGTAACGTCTCCTTGAAGATGATAACACCGTATATGTATTTAAATAGTTAGGATACCACGGTCAGAAAACACAATACATTTCAATATAATTATAAAAGAGATTTTATAAAAAGTTTTAATTAACATATTGTTGACGTCGTTGTCTTAGTCATATTGTTATTTGTTAAACTACATTGTATGAAATTTTAACAGAAACAAATCAAATATTCTCACATTATTGAATTAAATTTGAAATGAAAAGACACCTTCTTTTAATTCACAAGTTCAAAAATTCACATCACACAAAATAATTAGATAAAGTTTATAAATATTAAATTAAGCCTCCGTTTGATTAGTTAGTTGGAGATGAAATTTTTAAATTTGAGTTGATTGATTTTTTAAAAATTAGTTTTAAATTTTGTTGACCTTTTTGAAAAAAAAAATTAGGGGGTGTTTGGTCAATAAGTTTGAGTTGAAATTTTTAAGTTTAAATAAGAACTTTTTTTGAATTTTTAGAAAAGATAAAAAATTTTTATAGAAAAGACAAAAAATTTTTTTAGAAAAAGACAAAAACTGAGCTGAAAAATTTGAGTTTGAGTTAAGATACCAAACTCCCCCAAGATGAAAAAAATATAATTTAATTAGAATTAAACTTTAATACCAAAATAACCTAAAAGAAATTCTAACAAAACAACCAAATGCTGTGTGAAATTCAAATACAAAAAAAAAAAAAAAAAAATCCATTGTCAATGGGGGAAAAAGTGTGAATTACATGGGGAGAGGATATCTATCCTCCAAAAAAAAAAAAAAAAAAAAAAAAAAAACCCACATACGCATAGAGACAAAATAGGGCCAGTGGCACAACGAGTAATTTGCGGGAGAAATGAGGGGTCAAAATCGGGACAAAGAGAGTCTTTTTCTTACTCTACGTGGTAATTCTTCATGGCTAAGTTGGCAACCTCCAAACTAGGACCTTCCCAAAACCAGAACGTACTTGGGAAGTTTTTCTCTGCCTCCACTAGGGTAGTGAGACCACACTCCCTCTCTCTCTCTCTCTCTCTCTCGCTTTCTCTCTCTAGAAACTTCTTCTTCGATTTCTCCTATGAAGTGAGAGAGAGCCGCCATGGGGGTCTCCTTCAAGGTCTCGAGAATAGGGACGCGGTACAGGCCGAAGCCGCCTGTGATCGAGGACGACGGCGACGGCGACGACGACGATAATGGCTCGCTTGAGTCTCGGCAGAGAGCCATTGAGGTTTTGGATTTTGATCGCTTTTTGTTAGCCCTAAGTTTGTGTTCCTCTATTTCCTAGTGTTTGATCCATGGAATTTTTTGTTTCTCGAGCTTTTTAGTGTTTGGATTTCACCTTTTTTTTTTTTTTTAACTAGATTTTTTTAGGGCTTTTTTAGTGAAGTTTTTATTTTTTTGATTCAATGTGAAATAAAAGGTGAAGAGCTTTCCAAGATGTTGGCTAAGAGGATCCTGAAATTTTTTTTTTTTTGGGAATATAAATAAATAAATATATATATATATATATATTTGGTTTAAAATCAGTGTTACCAAGCAAGGCCTAATAAGTTTTGTTTTGTAAATGGAATTGGAGATTTCATACTCGAATTTGAGAGATATTTGGGGATTTTTTGTAATTTTTTTTTTTCAATTTTGAGTACAGTTTTTTGATTACTTAGGTTACAAGTATGGGTTTTCATATTTGGGGCTAGCTTTATTGGATTGTTTAATCGTTGACTTGGGTTGAAAATTGGTTTGACTTGGGCTAGCTTCACTATGTGTGGGTTTGCTTTTTTAATTATTGGTTTTGTGGGGATTGGACACGTCGAAGTGCCATTTAATCTCGAATTTTGCAATTTTTTTCTTTAATATCTTCCATTTTCGGTGGTCCATTCAAATGGGGTTTCAATGGTTCTGAAGAATTTTCATATTAATATTTGTTTAGGTGGATTTTCATGAATTTAGTTGAAGAATTGTTTATAATATATATGTGATGTGTTGATGTTAAGACTGGGAAAATCAAGGGCTATTGGTTTAAGCTCGTGAAGCGTGGAGTTTGTTGAGTTGATGTTCAATTCTTATCATTTTGTTACCATTATCCTTTTGAAGTCTTGGATTGTTCTTAGTGAATGTTAAGGAATTAGGATAGTGTGAGTGTTTGTGGGTCCAAGGTGTGGGCGTGACACATTTGTGTCTCCTTGAAGGGAAATGGGGTTTTAACTCTATTGCTTTTTGAGAAAATAAAAGGAATAAAGCCACCCAATAATTAGTTTTCAGAAAAATTTATGTTCATAGAATCCCAACAGCCAAAAATTTAGCATAGAATTTTGATTCAATGAAATAACTTTCACTTGAATTAGCAGTTTAATTATTTCATTTTGAAAACTCACTTTGAAAAAAATAAAATAAAATCAAAACATTGCCCCAGATTATGATTTTCTAAAATAATTGACTTTAGATGGCACATTAGATGGGGGAAAAAGATGCATCCTGATTTTCTTTTGTTGCACTAAATTAAAAATGAATTGTTTTGTTCTCTCTTAGAAGGCCGAGGCATTTTGGTTGTTGCAATGTACCCAAATGCCATTTAAACTAGGAGCATTTACCCATTGCAATCCAGCACGTAATGCAGTAGGTGATATTGATAAAATCATAATATTTAATTCGTTATTTTTCACCATCTGTGAAAGTGCTTCTACTTTCATTAGGAGAAAGTGTTTTTTATCTCTTACATATGGTTTAATATCTTTCAATTTGTTTTTTCTAATTATTGTATGTGCTACGGACACGCTGAAAAAAGTTTGTCACGTGTAACATATTTGATTATTCGGGCACACTTGTGTTCAATGGTCAAGCTGTTTGGTGTAGGGAAAATTGGCCGAGATTGACAAGGTTTCCGATTTTTCAAATGCTTTAGCCAAACCTCGACAAAAACACTCAATTTCAGAAGGTAATCAATGGCATCGTTGTTATAGAACTGTTAATGTGTTGAGAAGTGACTCATGTTTACACTGTGCTCTTTGCAGACATTGAGGTGTCCTTTTCATTGAATCTATTTCCTACAGGCTTTTCTGTTGGAAACGGGTCTGAGGTTAGATATCGTACAGCAGAATATTCAAAATCTACAAATTTATATATGTGTGTGTGTTTTTTTCAATTTACTCCTTTTATTGATTATTGGTTATTGAATTTTTCCTTGATGAGCTTGCAGTTATTCGATAATGTACCAGAACATTTGTATCCATATGATAGGTCATCGGAGACACTTATCTCTGTAAGTCTGTTTACGTGTTTTAAGCAAGATGTATATTGATTGTTTTGTTGGTTTCCATTTGTGATTATTTCTCAGGAACTTAATTTTTCCATGGATCTATCAAATGATAATAATAAGATATTTTGAAGTTTTTAAGTCCAACGTTTTTTCTAACTGGTTTCTTATCAACTAGCATTGTGAGTTAGATGTACCTTATAAAATTAATTAAAAAAAAAAACAATAAAAAACAAAGCATGAGGAACAAACAGGGGAGGACGGAAGGAGTGCTCCCTTTCTCAATTATCTAATTTAGCTTTCAAAACAAAAAAGAAATTTCTTGAAAGACCAACCTTGGTAAGAAAACGAGTACTTTTTAAGTAGTTATTATTGTAGGGGAAGAAAGTGTGTCATTGTTGCTAAAACTCATGACCAGTGTGTGGGATTCTCATTACTTTTACTACTGAATCGACATTAACGAAGTGCGATTTTTGGAGAACTAGCCTCTAGTTTTTGTTGGCTCAATATGTTGTTTAGGCTACAAGTCTTCAGCAGTGGTTCTCTGTAATTTAATTAGCCTCCTCCTATTCGGGTTCATTTAGGGTGACAAGGGTGTTAACTTTTTAGCTACACTCTAAATGAGATGCCCATTATAAATGTTGCCTGTTACCGTTGAACATGGAAACCTGTTTAAGAAATAAGGGTTGCTGGGTTTTTTTTTTTTTTTTTTTTTTTAACGACTACAAGACGAATCTATGTATATGCTGTGATTATTTAAATAATTGCTTGTACCTATGCTGTGTTTATTTAAATGTTGCCTCTCTCGTTAGTTAGTGGCAGTCCCCACCCTTCCCCCCTTCTTACATTTGTTCCTTTCCTGTTATTTATTTGCATTAGGCAATTGAATATGGTTGGCTACCTGGAGATGCATTGGACGATTTACCCTTCAAATATGTTAATGGATCCATTCTATGTCAGGTGAGATACGCCGTTATTTCATATGGTTGTTTTGCGTTGCTTGGGGTCTGATTCATATATCTATTATGTTTCTATATATAGATAAGTAATTTTTATATTAATGTCATAATAATATTATTGGTGGTGATGACGTTGTTTTATTTGAGGAGCAAAAGGTAAATAAGATTGCGTTTGTTAACGGAGAATAAAAAGCCATCTATTGAAATTTATGAACTCTTCTAAGTATCCATCCTCTAGTAGAACGAGAATTTACATAAATTCACTTGCTCACGAAGTTTGAATAAAATGTAATAAGAAATGTGTTTTCACAAAATTTACGCACGGCCTACCTTTAAATAGTATATTACTATTGAGAAACTGTTTTCTTGAACGTGATTCATTTTGCTGTGAGATTTTGGATGTCTCATGCACCTTGTTTTGTTATTTATGCCAACCAATAAAGATGCTTTCCTTGCAGATTCGAGATTATCGCAATTGTTTGTTCCATAAAGGAGGTACTCATTCCACTCAAAACATTCCTGTTGTTCATAGAGTTCTCCTAAAGATGTGTATGGAAAATGTCGCCAAGGATATCTTGTCAATATCCGATGATTCTTGGACCTACAAGGATCGCTTGGTCAGTAAACTTTAGTTATGAGCAATTTGAAGGACCTTAGCTTCATCTCCATTATAAAGCTCCAATCTTATATTCATGTCCTCGTACAGGAGTTTGAATCCCGCATTCTCAAGGTTTTGCAACCTGATCTTTATCTGAATCCGCAGCCACTGCCGTACAAACATTATAGAGAACCCCTAGCAAAGATGGTATGAAATATATACTACAACTGTCCACTCTTATTATAATCATGTCCAGATCATTTGTGACTGTTGGATAAAAGAAAACATTATGGATTTATATTTTAATTGACATCATCTGATTTTTCGTCTTTTCTTTGGTTTCCAACATCAATTTTGTCCTGGTTTCTTTAGTAGCATCATGGCTTGCTGTATTTACTTCTTAAAACCATTTGAGTTTCTATTTCTTTTCTTTTTTTTTTTTTTTATCCAGAGTTGCTATCATATTACAATTTCCCATTGATAGATTAATGAATCATGTAGTTTTTGCTTGCGTTCACTCTTCGATCTTTTTTTTTCACCGGGTAATATTTTGAGGTCTTTGACAGATCAACTTGGAAATTTCATGGAGCTGGGAGGAGAGAGAGCAGCAGAATGCACGAGCTTCTAATCAGGTGTTATATAGCTCATGTCATGTTACTGAAATGCCCAGCAATTCTGCTGGACAGAATCCCAACTTGCCAGGTCTTGTGCATGAGGACAAGGTAGTTATGTCGGCCAAGGAAAGTACTCTGACTGCAGTTCTTAATCAAGGAAACAACCTGCTAAAACAGACAATCTCTGATTCCAATGCATTGACATCACAGCCAAGCTGTCAGAATGGAGAGAACAGAGACCCGTCTGCTTTGACAGAGCTGCCCGCACCCAATGTTTTTACCTTGGAAAGAAGTTCAAATAAGTGCACTAACGAGTTGACACCTGGTTCATCAAAGCTCAGTGTCAAGGAAAGATGTGAAAAACAAGCAATTCAAAGCTCCCTTCTTGAGAAACCGAGGATGGAGCCCGTAAATTGTTCTTTCCAGCAGTTTCCTGGAAAAAGAAGTGAATTCAGTATGCCAGTTCAGCTACAGTGGAAGGATACTTCGTTGCCTCAGCATATTGAAGCTGAAGGAGCTCTTCAGGAAATATTACAGGGAAGAGCTTGTCACTCGCAGTTCATTAAAAATGGTCAGCCTGCAAATCGTGAAGCTATCGCAATAAATTCACTGGCTGGATCAGCTACTTCTACCATAAAGCTCGAGCCTGCTGAAGCTTGTTACCTCAGTTCTGAATTTTGGAGTATACAGGATAAATCCGTTGGTAAAGACAGGAGATTTAATCGATATGATGGTCTCCAATCACAAGGCAAACAGTCAACACATTTGATAAAGACCAACAACCCTCTTTTGAATACCTTGCCGAGCCACATCATGCAGCCTGTTGACAAGCAGTTGAAAAGGGGAAATGTTGCCAGTAAAAGGAATAGTTTGGTGCATCCTGAGTTACGACGTGATGAAAGTGCGCCGGCAAGTTCTCAAATCATTGATTCATTGCAAGTAGAAGCATCAGCTCATTCCAGGCAGAGAACAAATCCTCCAAAGGGCTTTGGTGGATATGCAGTTGATTCGAGAATTAAAATGAGTAACGTCAACATGGTCGATGCAAAGAGTTGTTTAGAGGGGAATCAACTTCTATCCCAGCCTTTAGAAATTAAGAGTGATGCTGTCCTGGAGAGGCTACAAAAGATAGGGGGAGTGACTCAGAGGTACTGTAACACTAAAAGTCATTGTTGTCTTTTTGTTAACTTTCTGGTTGTAATGAGTGATTTTTTTGTTCAATATGTTCAGGTACGAATTATCTAAGAAGCGCAAACTGGATCCAGATTTCGAGAGGAAACCATTTTCTGATGCAATTCCCAGGGTTGCCTACCACCTTGCAAATTGTGAGGATAGTGTAAGGTCAGAAGAGATGGCCGCGGATAAAGTTTCTTTGTCCAAGTCCCCTGTGGATAGAAATAGCATGTGTAATTCTAGGACATTGCTGTTTATACAAAACCCGTCTTCATTCTATCAAGGTGCGGGCTTGATTCTGTCAATTTCTTGCCTTATATGCTACGTTTCTTCACCTGACAGTAGTTTTCTCCTACCAGCAGATAATAGAGTGGATCGGGTCAGAGTTGTCCTAGAACAAAAGCTTAACAATGACACTGTCGAAGCAAATATTGTGTATGGATGTGAAGATGAGACTAGATCCACCGTTTATTCTATACTACCAGCCTTTCCTACTGTCGTAAGTTATCAATAGCAATTACCAAGTTTTTCCTTCGTCCCTTTCTCGGCTCGTGCATTATATTTTATTCTGTTGAGAGTAGTAGGAATTGCTTCCTTTTTTTTCTTTTTTTAATTATTTTATGCAAGTGATTCGTAGCTCATTGACATATCTCATAGCTAAATAATGAGCATGTTTGGAAAAAAAAAAAAAAAAAAAAAAGAAATAGAAATGAAAACTAACTATTGAGATAACTCTTGTTTGCTATTTTGGCATTACGTCCTTTCTTTCTTCATAGCTTTTCTGATGTTACGGAAAAATTCTTAGCTTTTGCATTTTCTTTCAGTTTGTCGCTTGATTGTGATATTTCTCTCTTTCAACTTGGCCCAATTTCTCGTGTGGCATAATTTTTCAACTATCCTTTTGCTATGTAGTTTTTAATTTTCTGGAAAGACGTTATTTCTGTGAACATGTTGACAAATTAGCTCGGAATTTTATCAGTTGTTTACCATCTGCTCAAAAGTTGTTTGACATTCTATTTTGTATCGTTGCCGGTTTGTGATTAACAAGTTTTGTAAAGACAAGGACAAAGGAAAAGAGATCCAGTTTTGCATTTTAGAATTCTGGATGCTTTGTAAATGAGGCATCAACTTATTCTTGTTTTGCATGGTTTAGTTTCAGGAAAAACTTTAACTTATAATCTGTTTGCACCTTATTGCAGCGCTCGGTTTTATTATTCTGACATTTGTTCATATTCATTTTTGGCAGCATGCTGCGGACCTCTTTGCTTCCCAGTTCATTTCTGTGGTAGGTCCATTGAATATGTGATTTTTTGTGAATTTTTGGCTTTGGACAATTTTTCTAAGTTCGTTTCTTTCTTTCTATATATAAGATGGCTCGTGAAGGATACGACCTATATAGTGATATGGTGAGGCCTATGCCGGCCAACATTGGATGTAGCTCAACCGTTCGACAGCTGAGCGGTACTGCCCATCAATCATCTGTAAGATTTGGGCTTTCTCCATCCCCATCAAACCCGGGGTCGACTCGCCACATGCTCAATCTCGTGCCTGGAAACATGTCAGCTCACAACTCCAGGCAACTACCATTGAAGAAAACTTCCACTGCGGCAAATTTACTCACTCCTGGAATTATACATTCGTCATCTCTTGAGCACACAAGGGACTGTCTACCCGACTCACTACCTGAAATTGCCTCGCAATTCAGTTCCATGCCACTGGAAATGAGCGAGATATTGAGTAGACGTGTCCATTTACAAGAGCAGGTACAGCAAAGAGTCACTCAGCAAAAGCAACTTCGTCTGAGGAAGGCAATGTTGGGAGGGTGTCATGTGACCCCAGGTGGTTCAGGCACGCTTCAACTCGGAAATGGAACCCAGGGCGTCGGGAATTTCAGTCTTGCTTCCTTTGATAGTGTGACGGACAATGACGTGGCTTCCAGACCTTGGATATCAGGAGGACATATGGCTTTGACTGGAAATATATGCCCCGAAAACAGTCGGTCCAGCAATGCATTGGGTGTAAATGAAAGTAAGCATCTTGAAATTCCTACTTCGAAATTTTTGGGTGCAATTTCCGCCAAGGTGAGGGCAACGGAGGGTCAATGGAGAGGCTTGGCAAGTGGAGTTCCAATCCAAAGAAGTGATGTTGTGGCGCCTATGAACACACCAAAAGCGCCAAAAATGCCATCGACCTTAAGCAGCCAGCAGCAACACCAACTACAGATTTTTCAGCCTCAGCAGGAAATGCGGCGGTCATATCCATTTATGCTGCAGCAACAGGATATGAGATTGTCGGTCCAGAACCAAGGATCGGTTAACTTGGCTAAGGAAATGCGTTCATCTCTGGGTCAAGTTGACCCACAACAATACGCTCGACACCATCAAATCAATCACCAAGAACCAAACCCTGTATCAATGTCAATCGTGCTGGCAGAGATGGAGAACAGCAATGTTTCGGGGTTTCGTGGAATGGTGGAGAGGAGCCAGGGATGGAAGTAGCAGAACATAGACTCTAATGTGAAGCTTTTTGGGTGGGCAAAGGGATGAGGTACATACCAAACTTAGGAGGTAGTGGTTAAATAGCCCTTTTTGGTTTAGATATTTTGTCAGCATTTATCACCAAAAAAAAGAAAAAAAAGAGGATGTTTTTTTGGTCTTTCTTGTGCTCAGCTTTACATGCCATGCAGTGTTGCTTCTTAAAAAGCCAAGAATGGTGTGTAAATGTTCGTAGCATTTTGCTGCCAATCCCATGTAAATGACCCAACGGTTTAGCTTTGATGATGTTATTGATATGGAACTCAAAAGGGGAAAAAAAGATTGAAGAAAAATAACAAAATAAAAAATAGATTCTATCACTTTTTTATTTACTGTTTTTTACAAAAAAAAAAAAAGAAATAAGAAATAAATTTCAGTTAGATTATATACATACAAACATTGTACTTTAACACATTTTCAAAGGACAAAATCGAAAATGCACATTAAAAGGGTAACAATGTCTAGTTATTGTAGCTATCAGAAAAAACAAGTAAAGAGGAAGGGCGAAATCATCCATAAATAATTTTAGAAGGACAAAATTATCATAACACGGTAGCAAGTTATAAAAGTAACTAAAACCTAAGGGCAAAATTGTTAATTGACCAAAAAAAGAAAGGATAAAACCAGCAAAACACTGTATCAAAGGAAAAATAATTGATAATGAAGGGTAAAAAAATCATAATACTATAGAAAAAACAGTAAAACTTTGCATCCTTTTAGTATATTATAATAATAATTATAACCATTAATATTGTTTTCTACATTCATTTGTTGGTAACTGACTTTTTCTGTGACACTATTGAACTTAAATTGAATTTATATAATTTCTTGATAAAGTTGAATTTATAATAAATTTCAACTTATTTTTTGTTAATACCTTATTGATTTTTTTTTTTTTGGATGATGGATATTTTGATATGGAACTGTGGATTGAAATGGATATGAAAAATAGATCTCTTTGTGAAGCACTCCCCAACCTAAACATATCTCGATCGTATTTAGTTCATATGTTCTTTTATTTGTGTGTCATTCCTCTCCCTCTAATAATAATTTGACACCTGCATAACTAATAAGGTTTTTTAATTTATGTGATATGATATTATAATCAAATATATATTTTTAATTAACGTATTATGATATTATCAGAGAGATACAAATAAAGAGATACAGGAGTTTGGATCCATTTGGGTGACTATTTGCGAGACCCTTCCTTGGACTAGGCAATTGCTCTCAGCTGCGACAGGTCTCTCGTGGATCTGAGTTATACCAACCTTGCCCTGGGGCCCTTACGCCTTACCATTGCTCCTATCGATGAAGCCATCCATGCAGGAGTGGAGTGGGTCCCTCCCGAGACTCCTTGGGCCTCGCCCTGCGAACGTTGGCAGCAGTGGCCCTTGCTAGTCTTGGGAGAGATGACCCCAAACTACTTTTCCATTTTAACCTTTTCAATTTTCTTTTTATTTTTTTCCAATTATTTAATCAATAATATTTTATGAACAAATTTTTTTTTTTTGTTAGAAAAGTATTTTATTAACAGATTTTTTTTGGTAAATAGTGTCTTAATGACAGTTTTTTGGTGAATTAAAAAAGAATTTAGGGGTGATCCTATTATTTTCAGGTTTTCAGCCCCACAGATCCTAGGTATGTTAGAGACATGTCCTTTATACTAGTTTCTCTCAGTCGTCCACCTAGGACTTATACTACTATCACCAAACCATG